>PVIU01000119.1:393320-461657 GCA_004026605.1 Ondatra zibethicus
GTGTGTGTGTGTGTGTGTGTCTGTGTGTCTGTGTGTCTGTGTGTGTGTGTGTCTGTGTGGTTTTTTCGAGAAAGGATTTCTCTGTAGCTTTGGAACCTGTCCCGGAACTCACTCTTGTAGACTAGACTGGCCTTGAACTCACAGAGATCCGCCTGCCTCTACCTCCTGAGTGCTGGGATTAAAAGCATGTGCCACCACAACCCGGCTCAATTTTTATTTTTAAGACTTTTTTCTTTTTTGTTTTTATTGAGACAAGGTCTCATGTAGCTTTGGCTGGCCTGGAACTATCTATGCAGACTAGGCTGGCTCCAAACTCAGAGATCCACCTACCTCTGCCTCCTGAGTGCTGAGATTAAAGGCTTAGACCACCACATCCAGACTTTTAACAGACTTTTACATCTTTCAGCATATGCATGTGTGGATGTAAGGCCTATGGAATCCAGAAAAAGGCATCAGATCCCCTGGAGGGGGGATTACAGCCTTTTATAAGCCGCCTGATGCGTGTGCGGGGAATCGAACACTAGTCCTCTGTAAGAGCAGCAAACGGTCTTAACTGGTAAACCAGCTCTCCAATTCCCATTTTCAACTCTTAACACACCCACCCTTTCTCTTAAGATAATTTCATTCAATCAGTGGTTTAAAAGAAAAGAAGGCCTTCTGAACAAAGTCTTAGGGACCTGAGATTATACATATACATTCATTAAACAGATCAATGTATTAAGGCATCTAAAAGACTCATGGTAAATAGTCTGCTTAACTTTCTTTCATCCAACATTTTCTATTTATTTATTTATTATGTATACCGTGTTCTGCCTGCATGTGTACCTGCAATCCAGAAGAGGGCACCAGATCTCATTGTGAGCCAACACGTGGTTGCTGGGAATTGAACTCAGGACTTCAGGAAGGGCAGCCAGAGCACTTAACCTCTGAGCCATCTCTCCAGCCCATCATCCAACATTTTCTAAACTCAGCAAATCTAAAACCCAATGGGTGGCCAGGAAAGCACTAGGGAAATGATCTATTTCACCTAACAACTAACTAATTACCCCACGTCTCATTTGAAGGGCTATTTAACCTTGTGTGACTCAACTCTGTAAATGTTCACATGACCTTAAGTGAAATCTGAGATCAAGGAGCTTAATTTGCATATCTTTGAACGTCCTTCTGCCCCAAGTCAATCCCTCACTTAGTAGAGATACCCAAGAATTTCATCTAATTTGGAAGTGCCAGATCTGAGAATAAGAAATAAAGAATAAGAAAATAAGAATCGGATGTGTCTTAGTATGTGTATGTATATACACACACATACACATACACACACACACACACACACACACACACACACACACACACGACAGGGTCTGTCTATGTGGCCCTGGCCAGCCTGGAACTAGCTGTATAGATCTTGCTGGTCTTGAACTAACAGATCACCTGTGCCCAGTATGTCTTCAATATTACTGTAAAATACCAATCAGCAGAAAATCAAAGTTCCATTCATTTAACAACAACAACAACAACAAAAGCACACATGTATGTGTGTTTCTGTGTGTGGGTACCCATGGAGGCCTCAGGTCCCCTGGGTGCTGGGAACTGAACTCTAGTTCTCATGTGCACCAAGCACTCTTAAACACTGAACTACCTCTTCAGCCACCCATTCATTTTTTATACAGATGAAAATTTGTAGGCAGACATTTCTGTCCTGCAAGCCACTCCCCAAGTAACCAACCACACAGAAGCTTAATATTAATTATAAATGCTTGGCCAATAGCTCAAGCTTGTTACTAGCTAACTCTTACCTATATTTATTATCTACACTTTGCCCTAGGGCTTGGTACCTTTCTTAGCACAGCATGCCCATACTGCTTCTCTCTCCTGACTTCACCCTACCCCCGCCCCCCACCACCACAGTCGAAGTTTGGCTCTTACTATCTAACCTTATTCTGTTCAGCTATTGGCCAGTGAGCTTCTTTATTAAACCAATCACAGTGACATATATTCATATAGGGTAAAGGAATATTCGACAAAAACTGAAGCCAGGAGATGTGCAAAGGATTGTCAAAAGTCATTAACAGAACCATGATCAGAATGCAAGTGAGTCTCTACCTAGTTCTTCTGAGACTTAAATATGCCTTACTCTCCTGGTTTCCATCTGGTTTTCTAACAAATTAATGAACAGAAGGTGCCCTGGTGATCTGAATAGCATGGGCAGGGCAATTTTAAAAAAAAGTGAAATTAGAAAGATGATCTGAGAAATATCAGAGTTCTGCTCAATAGGAACTAAACACTAACAAGATTCCAGAATGCTTGTTAGGAATTTACAGCCTTAATGCTCAGTATTAAGAATGTGAGAAAACACTATGATCTGTGTAGTTTGTAGATCTGAATAAGGCAACTGACTGTTTATTGGAACAGCACCTTAATGGTTTTTACTTCTCGGGGGCCTGTATTTACATAAGTGGGACATACTGATAGTCAAATAAATGGGACCTGAGGTTGTGTGTACATACCTGTATACATGTACACACCTGTATACATGTACACATGTGTAAATCATTACTTGTTCTTTCTCCTCCCCAAGTGTCGTGGATGTACTGTGCCTGTGTGTGTATGCATGCTTTTTCATGTGTGGTCACACATGGCAGTGGGGATGTATGTGTATGCAAGTATAGACGGAGGACAGAATCATCCTTCATTGCTCTTCTATCTTATTCACTGAGACAGGTCTCTCAATCAAACCCAGAACTCACTGATATGGGTAGTCTTGCTAGCCAGCTTGCTCTGGGGATTCTGTCTTCACCTTCTGAGACTGGAATTACATGCAGACTGCCACACCCACCCAGTATTCACATAGGCTTCTGGGGATTCAAACTCTGGCCCTCGCGCTTATCCAGTTTGTGCTTAATCACTTGAGCCATCTCCCCAACCCCACTGCTTGTTCTTAAATAGGTCTACGGAAACATGAGGCTCTTAGTTTTCTAGCACAATGCATCATGGGATCAACTCCAGCATCTTTGGCTTATATATCCCAATGGCTTAGAGGGTATGTGAACATTTTTAATGCAAATGCAAGACCTCCAGATGTAGAGCTTTGATGAAGGTACAAGCGACTCCAAAGCACAATCAAAGCTGACATCTACTGCTTCTCTGGAGACTTGTGGTCTCACTTGGAGGTACAGCTGCTCCAGACAATTCAAGTTATCCAATTCTTTTCCCAAGGGTGTGTTTATTCAACCAAGACTCTCTGACAGTGATATCTACAGTCTGGCACTCTCTTGTTCTAGAATTACACCTGTACAGCTGACACTGGGCATCCCTCCCAGTAGCTTCCAGAAGGAGAAATAACTATTACAATTGTGTACAAGCATAGATCCCATATACATAGATTCTGTATACTTTTAGTTTGTCACCAAGACCTAGTGGAACTCAATCAACTAAAAAACACACACAAACAAATCCATTAAAGACAGGCAAGGCTGCACAATGTCACTCTCCCTTAGCAGCACCCAACAGGCATGCAACCCGGCAGCAGCTGCCTCTGGGTCTAGTCTACAGGTTATTAGACATGAAACGAAACGCAAGCTTATTAGGAGGCTAACCTTGTTTCCGATCTTTTGTTAAGAAAGTCACACACAATGTTTAGCTCCTTCACCAGTAATTATTGGCAGATTACTTCAAGGCAACTCACAACTGGCAAGACCTGTTAGTGAACAGGGACATGTGATTAAGAACTGTTTGCTTAACTGCTTACTAACAGTCTTAAGCTGCTCTTAAGAATGGCCACGGTAGAAAGGGTTGAGAAACCATAGCTGGTGAGAAAGTATCAACAGGCACAGACTCAAAGTCTTTAAAAACTACATTGTTGCATTTTCTGGAGATTACCATCTGTGAGGATATTTACAAATCTGGGGCTCTGGGGCTAGAGAGATGGCTCAGCAGTTGAGAGTACTTCCTGTTCTCACAGAGCCCTGCCGTTCAGTTCTCAGCCTCCACCTGGCTGTTCACAACTATCTGTACTTCCACAGTGATTCCTCACCTTCTTGGAAACCACAAGTACTCACATCACTACAGACAAAGCATCTGTGTCTCTGCTTCTCACCCTTTTCGGGAACTACTAGGATCCCTAATCTCATTCTCCTCTACAACGTTTCCTGGTTCTCCTTCTCTCTCAGGCAGAGCCCTGTCAACCTCCTTTGCAGGCTAGAGTGTCCCACCATGCCAGCCCATGACAAGTTCCTTTGAGGTGCTCATAAATACATCAACTACTAAATTGGTGAATTCTGTGAACACCAATGAAGCACACGGCTGTCCACAGTTACAGGTGGACAGCCGCTCAGGTTCTCTATCACCAAGTGAAGTCAGCTGTGTTCACATCTGCCCCACCTCAGCTCTTCCCAGTGCTCCATTCTCTTTTTGTTTGGGGTTTAAGAATTTGGGTAGATGTCGATTATGTCTCTTGGGTGGATGAGAATGAAAATTAAACAAACAAACTCTTCCTTTACAGCTTTAATAGAATTCATTCATGGTTCAGCTTACTTCCCTAATGGCCAAATTTGAACGTTGTTATAAAAATGCAAAACTTCCCATAGAGAGAAAGGAAACAGATTCTCTCCAGACTCACTAGAAGAACAAAGCCCCCCTGACACGCTGACTGTAGGACCCCTGAACTCCCAAACCATAAGAGAATCAAATTGTATTACATTCGGTCCCTAGTAAACATTACATTCAGTAAATAGTTACAAAGACAAAACTGTTCAGTTTTGATTTAATTTTGAAGGTTCAGTGCTAAGATATGAGGGGCCAGAAGAGCAACTTCTCCTATTCTTTTACATACAGTACATTTCTACTCATCAAATGTATGGGGATCTGGTTAGAGAGACAGCTTGGGAGATCGAGAGAGGACTTGCTACACAAGCTCAAAGACCTGAATTTGTATCTCCAACATGCATGCAAAAGCTGGATCATATTTTTGCATAGCTGCAGCACATGCACATACGCCCATACAAACATACAGACAGTTAAAAATAAAATAAATCCTTTCAAAAACATAAAACTATTATGCTGCTATGGAAGGGCTCTCTGTCTGAGAGGGTCCTGGAACCTCAACTTTATAACTTTGCGGCAAATCCATCCTTATCCTGGGACTTGTTTCCGTGCACCTTCAGGTAAGGGACACACCTCTGGTTCCATGGAGCACATGTGGAGACGTGCTATCCCAGAGCGTGCCTGGGGTGAGCAAGAGGGAGATAGAGCACTGGTTCAACAAGCAGTCCATTAATGTACCAATGTCAATACATCCAGATCCTGGCTTTCTTCCCATGTGCCGTTTCCAAAAGATGAAAACGGCCTTGTTTTACTAACTGCTTCTATGGAACAGTTTGCTCCGAACAGTCATTCACTTGTGCTTTTCATGTTTCTGAGTATCACAAAAGGCCAACATCACAATGGCTGAATTGCCTCTAGGAGCCCAGCTTTCGAAGGGGAAAGAGACAGAGAACTGCTTATGCTACTTTGTATGACACATGTGTTTTAGAAGGGACCTATCAATCCTAAATAGATGGTCAATAATCCTTGCAGATTTAAGGGCAAGACAGGGAGAAGGAGGTTGTCATTAAAATGACCACCAGAGCAAAGGAACACAGCCAGGACTAACTTGGTCTCTGGGCACAAACATCACCCTACTATGCTTCCGGTCAAGGCTCTCTGCAGAAAGTGCTCCACCATTTGGTTCTATTTGCAGGCTCACCTAGTTTCCAGTGCACCTCACCACTGAATGGTACCCTCCCATTCAGTTCAGCAAAGACAAGAGAGATGTGTGACTCGGCTTGAACTTAAAATCTATCCAAATTTGTTGTTGTTTTGCGACCCAGTGGCTCATATAGCTCAGGCTAGCCGCAAAGTCAATAGGTACTCAAGATGACCTGATCTTCCCACCGCCAGCTTCTAAGTGCTTAAGTTACGGCATGCACCACCACACCAAGCTTTATACCACACGAGGGATTAAATTTAAATGCACCAAATTTTACAAGACAAGGTACATCATAAACCCAACTGTTGGATCCTATGTGAATTAGAAGCTAAAATCTATAGTATATATTATCTCTGGGTAGTGGCAATATTACATCTTAGAGATGGAAAGAACCAATTAAGATAAGGGCAGAATCCCACCATGAGCAAAGACATAAAACTAAAAATGAATCCTGCAGCAGAGTCTCTACATAGTAGGTTCTTTAGGTGCAAACATGAAATATGCAAACAAATATCTGTAAAGCAAGAGCAAACAGACCATCTGGTCTTCCTGCCCATTGCACCTGGAATCCATGCTTGAACCTGAAGTCCTGCCTTGTACCTGGACTCCATGCTTGCTCCTGGAGTCCTCCCTTGTACCTGGACTCCATGCCTGCTCCTGGAGTCCTCTCTGATATCTGGACTCCATGCTTGCACCTGGAGACCTGCCTTGCACCTGGACTCCATGCTTGCACCTGGAGTCCAGCCTTGCACATGGAATTCTGACTCAAGAACAACCCTGACCCTGGTTGACCTAGTGACGACTGAAAACAAAACAGCATGTGCCTTCTGGCCTCCTCAATAATGGTCTTTGGCTTCATCACAAGTCAACCTGCAAGTTCAAGAGAATCAAGGCCAAGATCTGGATGCTCCTATAAGGTGATGTACCTACCACTAGCTAGGGATTTTTTTCCAAAGTCACTGACTTTGACTATTTGACAGAAATAAACATTTATTCTTATTACATTTCTAGAAGCTGGTGACCTCTGGAATCCTGCTTACTCTGCCTATGAAAACTTGGGTAAGATAGTCAAATGTCAAATATCTCAGGATGAACCTGGGGTTCAGAATAACAAAAAGAATTTCTTACATACAGCAACTGGCAATGGCTGACTCTCGTGGGATGGAAGAAAATGGCATGATCTTCTAGTAATGTCTACCATGGAAGTAAGACAGAAGTTGATGGCGCAGTTCTGTTCTTTCTGTCCTTGATCCTAACCTGATTACATTGTCTAACTGCATTATATATGCACATATATATTTGTAACCATATACAAATATACACCATATGCAATTAACTTTCTCTGATTAACATTTAAAAATAAAGAAAAGCCAGTATTACCAACAGTTCCCACCTAAATTGTAACCATACTGTTAAATTCTAAGTACAAAAAAATAATATTAATTAAGAGTAAGAAGTATGACTTCAATCTAAGTCCAACCAAAGGCATCTGCTAGAAAGTTCAAAAGATTCAGGCCATATCAGCGAGGACCTTTCTTCCTTGAATCCTCAGGATCACTTAAGCCCCTCCCCTGACTTCTGTAGGTGATACCTGGAAGAAGACAGGAGAGAAGACCACCTACAGAACACTATTTACTGACTAACAAACTGTGAAAGATGTACAAGGTCTCAATCACCTCATGGTCACCATATTCTAAGGCTCCATGGGAAAATGGTTAAGGATGATGCACCTAACTCTCAGTTTCCCTTTTGCGTCCACAGTGTCATCAAGGAACTGATCAATGACACGCTAAACTAGATATGCAGCAAATGAGACCAGGAAGATGGGAAGAAGTAAAGGCTTTAGCCATACAAACCTGATGACTCCATGTCTACCCCAGAACCCATGTAAAAAGCCAGACATGATAGCATACATCTGTAAACCTAGCACTCCAGCATCGAGATGGGAGGCAGGGACGGAATCACCCAGAAGTTCATGGGCTAGCTAACTTGGAGTGCACCAGAATATTCGTGTTTTGTCATATAGAAAAAAAGCAAATATAAATCAGCACGAAAAAGACCCAACAAATGCACAGACGAACATGAAACACAAATGACTCCAACATAAAGGCACATATCACACACAGCAGAGTAAGGTATGAGAGACACTACTTTCATCATGCAGATGAGAAATTACCAACCATGACAACACACCATGTAGCTGAGGGTCACGGAAAACAGGAGCTCTCATACTCTCAATTAAATTGATGAATCTTCTCTGAGAGCAATGCAGAATATCAAATTAGAGATGAGCAAGGTTCACAATGAGACGTCTGAAGAATCTGTGCCTGTGTGCTCAAACAAACATGAGGAACTCTCAGGATGAACATATGTGCGCTTACCAGCAGCATCATATAAAATGATGAAAGAGTGGCCTGTCAGCAAGGTGCCAGTTACAACATACAGCAGAATACCGTAGTACCACACAGTACAATTCTAAGAAAGAATAGGTCAGTTGTAGTAGCATTTATGAGTTCTAGGCCAGCAATGCTCTCTTTTAGCCTCTGCACACACATGCACACACCCACCCACTAAATGCAAATAATTTTTAAATTTTAAATAAAGAGCACGGCTTGTCTATCTAAGATGGTATAAAATTATTTACAAGGGTACTGTTTGTATAGTGCAGAGCATCCATCTGGGCGACATGAAGAAGGAGGTGGAGCACACAGTGTGAACACACAGAACAATACACACACAGGAATATCTCTCAAGTGCTCACCAAGAGCGCTGATTTTCAGGAATAAACTTGGTTTCCAGAGGACACGGGCAGAAGGAAACACTTCTCACAACACGACCCTTCTACTGTTTGAAATTCTTACCCTGCATGAGTCTTATCTTTCTGACAATTAGAAGCGTATTAGGAAGAAAGGGCGTGGGTAGAGAGGTGGTTCAATAAACAAAAGGAGACTGGAGCTGGGTTCCACGACCCACTCACTAGGTCAGGCTTATTCTCCGCAACAGACCTGCAAACCCAGCTCCATGTGGGTGTGTGGAGACAGGAGGATTGCTGAGACTTCCTGATTTCTGCCTAACAAAGAAAAACTGAGCTCTGGGTTCCGGGAGAGACCCTGCTATTGTGGGATATTTGTACACTGTGCGACAATGTATTGCTGTGATTGGTGTGATAAAAAAAAAAAAAACCAATAGCTAGGCAGGAGGTATAGGTGGGGCTCCCTGGCAGAGAGAGAACTCTGGGAAGAAGGTAGAGTGGAAAGAGATAGAGGCAACAGGAGGTGCAAGATGGAAGAGAGGTAATGTCATGTGATAGAACATAGATTAATATATATGGGTTAAATTATAAGAGCTAGTTGAGATAAGCCTAAGCTAAAGGCCAACTTTTCATAACTAATAATAAGTCTCCATGTCATTATTTGGAAGCTGGCAGCCAAAGAAAAAGCTTATTATACCCTACCTCAAAGGAATAGGAAGAAAAGACAGAGGAGGATACCCAACACTAGCCTGGGTGCTGCACTCCTACAAGTGTATGCACCCACACATACACATGCGAAATACACTCACACACAAATAAGAACTACATAAGTCTTTAAGTGCAAGATGAAATTTCAAAGAAGGAAAAAGAATTTTTATGAATCTAAAATTATAGAAGAGGAAGAGACAGGTAACCTACGTCATTCAAGCTTCAGATGAATGACTAGGGCCAACAGATATAAAAAGTTGCTCTTTATATCAGATCAGGGCCTTATGTGCAAAGTACATTTAGGGGCAAAGGCACGAGGCAATACCTCATCTAAAAGCCAGAAGCACAATCCACCCATGAGTACCCTTGAAGCAACAGTTAGCAAGTCAGTCCAACCAAGAGGCTTAAACACGAAACTCAAATGCCTGAGAAATGACTACACCTATAGTCTATGCCCCAGAAGCTAAACTGGGAGTAGTCCCCTGGCTCAGGGATTTGTCCTCTGGGTCTCCATGGGACCTATCAAATGGTCAATGCTTCTGGAATCTTTCCTTCTGGCGTGAACACATAAACACATTAGTCCAGAGGGCTTCGACAGCCTTGCAAATGATTTCATAAAGACGATAGGATGAGAAGCTCAAGGAAAAGGGCTCCTGTGTCCGACGTCTCCCAGGTCCCAGCCTCAGAACAAAGTGTAGGGCGGGAGCTACGTCAGGCTGTGGTCTTTTTCCTACAACCACTACTGATTCTCAAGGGGACAACTCACCTAGTTATGGGGAGACTTGGCTCCCTGCCTCGGCCCCTGTATGTGGGCTCAATACCTGTCCACATGACTACCTGAAAATGGAAGCTGAGTGCTGTGGGCTGTGGCCCGTTTGGGAGATAGTCTCAATACAAGTACAAGGAGCCTCATATATGCCTGACTGTCAAGGGCTCCCCGTAGCTCCACAGAACAAAACAAAGAGTCCCTTCTGCCAGCTACAAGGGGGATTTTATGGAGTCAGCAAGCAATTTTCACAAGAAGCACAAATACTCCCTCCATATGCAATGTAGGGCAGGAGACACAGAAGCTTACATTAATCGTGGCCAAATTTTGAAACGAGCCTTGGTAATCTATCACATAGTAAAAGCTCCATAAAGCCTACAAGCAGTCTTTAGCCTTCAAGAACCCAATCTCCCAAAACACTGGAGAGTTTAGCAAAGTTTATCGAAAATTACTAAGAATACCACTGTGCATTTCCAAGGTGCCCAATGGCAGAGTCTCAACGCAATGTCCTGTTAACTCCCACCCCAACAGCCACATGGCTGCAGTGTGGCCCAGCGCTGCTGCTCAGGAAACAGCAGAGGGCTAGGATGGAGGGATGGCTAAGCCACTAGAAGCATGAACTGTTTCTGCAGAGGACTTGAGTTTGGTCTCCAGCACTTATTTCAGGTGGCTCACAGCTGCCTGTAACTCCAACTCCAGGAAATCCAACGTCCTCTTCTGACCTCAGTAGGCACCTGCATGCATATAAGCTTGCACTTACACATGCACAAGCACATACACACACACAGAGGCATGCACATGCATGCACATAAATAAATAGATAGATATTGTTTGAACTAATTGGTGGGTCTTGTGCCAGGTGTGCTGGTACATGCCTTTAATCTCAGTACTCAGGAAGCAGAAATGAATCTCTGTGAATTCAAGGCCAGCCTGCTCTCCAGAGTGATTTTGAGGGCAGTCAGGACTTCATACTATGTCCCCGTCTCAAAAATAAATAAAAATAAACAGCAGATAAATGAACACAAATATTGATAAGTGTGTTTATCTTCATGAAAGTCTTCAGGAAATGTGGGGTCACCTAAGAAAAAATAGTACACATCTTCCTATTTTTAAAAGACAAGATGGCTACAAAATATGGATCAGGTATTGTAGCCCTCCACAGCTCAGAACACAAGTGCAGAGACTCTCAGCAACTGATTTTTCCTGATGCCGTACCAACTGACAACCAGCATCTAAACATGTTCCCTAAAACATGCATGTTGGAAACAATCCCATGCCAATAGTGTAGGGAGGTGTGGAGGTCCAGGCATGGCTGCACTAGGAATGTGCTATTCTGTCCTGCCTTTCCATCGTGGAGGAGGCAGTAAGAAGGCCCCACCAGAAGTCACCGCCTTCATTCTGCACATCCAGCATCCAGAACTGTGAGAAATAAATTTCTGTTCTTTCCAAGCTACCCAGACTCACGTATTCTAGCTGAGCATCACCAAACAGACTACAGTAATCTTTTTTATCCCCCTGACAATAGAGGATTGCTTTCCCATAGTGCTGGTTTAATTCCTTTCCAGAAATGTCTTCCAGTTTAAAAAAAAAATAAACAAAGACGATTTAGTAATAAGAAAGTGAAAAATGTGAAACTGTGTTCACCAAAGAAAGATAACCCAGTTGTTTTTACATCCAGGTTATGAACCACAAGGCATCCCATACCTAAAGAGCAATGTGTAACAAAGGGTAAGCCTGGACACACTCACAGTCACAGCACTTCTGTCCCTAGCATTGGACCCAGTTCAGAAGTGCAGAGAACATGACCATCAAGAGTAAACAGAGGTACAGAACCAAACAAACACAAATTTCTGGCCTTTCATTATTTAGAAGGTTCTCTTTTACTTCTAAATATTTATTTATTTGAGGAATGGCTGCAACATTTCCCAGTCTTCCCTTAACTATTTTTTCCGATGGGGAAAGCTAGACAAGTTTGTATTGCTAGGCTCTTAGGATTCCTTCAGTATCTGAATATGAGGCACCAATCTCAAGTAAAACACTTGTCAGTGTTTAGTTTCCAAATTCCAGGGTCTGAGTTGACATGTGCACAACCCTTCCAGGCAGAAACCCCATGGAAGCAGATAAAGAACACAGTTATATTTGCAGATTCCCAACCTCAGAGGGCTTGCGCTAGTGTCCTGAGGGACACGACACATGTTTTAGTTGACTAATTATGTAATTATCTACTCTCATGTTTATTATGTCATTGATGCGTAGGCAAATAACATTCACAAATATGTAGAGGAGGATGCTGGGCCTTCATTAAGTGTTTATCCCTAGGGCAGCGCTGTTCTAATCTCAGATTTGAAAACCTAACATTATTGAGCTGGTGGTTTTTGCTTGTGTTTTGTTTTACATTCATTGTTCATTTAAATACAGAGGCATAATGTCATTTGGTGGGCAATGAATGGACCACATACACAACAGTGCCTCCAAGACTATATCACCCATGATACTGAAGTTACTTTAGATTATACAGTAAGTCCACTGTGATGCCTGAACCAAATCACCTAGTGATATATCTTTCAGAGTGCACCCCTGTGGCTCATCAGTGACACACAACTGTGCACACAGACATATGCACACTTCTGTGGCTCATCAGTGACACACAACTGTGCACAGAGACATATGCACACCCCTGTGGCTCAGTGACATACAACTGTGTACACAGATATATGCACACCTCTGTGGCTCAATGACATGCAACTGTGCACACAGACATATGCACACTAATCAGTCAGTTCCTCTTCTTCAAGAAAAGCAACATGCACATTCTCACATGACCCAAAAGGTACATGACAAATCTCAAGGATGTACCAGATAGGCACAGTCCTCTCTGCCTGAGCCTTCTGAGGCCTACAAAGGTAGGGCCACCTGCTAAGTCCCTGCTTCAGCCTTACTTGTGGGCCTGGGTCTCAAGGGCCACCCTAAAGCCTCTCACTGAGACAGTTCAGACGAAATACTTTTCTTTTTCCTTTTACTGCTTTGCAACCTTTCTCACTTCCTCCTCTCACATCATTCCAGACTCCCAGACCAGCCAATGTCTGTGACTGCTGAACCTCGCTCATCATCGGAGCAGCTGGCCCCTTTTCATCTTCCTACAATACCTTGAAACTGTCCCTCTAACCCACTGTGTGTTTGTAAATAATATACTGTGTTTCATGCTCTGCTCAGGACCTACACAGACTTTGGGTATGACACAGGCCACCAGCAGATGATTAGTAAATATTTATTGGTTCATCTGAGTCTCAAGCAGTAGAGATGGGACGTGCCCAGAATACATCTGATTTCCTGTAGTACAGAAGCCACTTGGTACCCAGAAAAGCGGATGCAAATCATTAACTCACAAGCGCTGTCTTGTTTGTTACCCCTCAAGTAACCCAGTGTCATTTAGAGGACAAACATCTAGGAGAGAAAATTAAGCCTCCAGTTCTAATTGGAGCCAACATTCCACTAGGCCAGGGTAGCCAACAGGAAATAGCAGCTGCAATGTTGTTTTTGATGGTGTATTTTTTCTGGGTTGTAAATTGAACCATGAATGACCCAATAAAAGAGTACACTATTTCCAAACTCACACAAATTTGTTTTCCACTTAAAAGACAAAATAGTTGTTTAACTCCGCAGACAGTGGTTCGGTTCCCAAAGTCAATTAAACTGTAATGGAACTGTCTCCCTTTGAAGCACCAATAGTAAATCACAGAGCACAAGAAGTCCAGTAAAAGTGTTCAGAATATATAAACGCTGCTACAAAAGCCCAAATTTTTTTTCTTTTTTAAAAATGTGTTCAGGTCTACATACACATTCTAAAAGGCCCAAGCGAGAACCAGGGCAAATAAACTTTTCCAAATATCACTATCATAATTACCGAAACTGCTAACCTGGGCAAGGTCTGTTTGTGCCCTTCGTATGTAAACCTTACCCAGCAATCAGTCAGCCGGGGAGGAAATGATGTAATGCTTCTCAGGAAACACCTGAATTTATCAGCATAAATCATCCTTGATGAGAAGCCCAAACAGAGGCACAGAGTCTCCAGCACTTACTGGGGTTTGCTTCTAGAAAGTTCCTAGGACTTCTCATATGAGTGTGATAGGTTTCAGGAAGTCACAATTAAAACCAAAGAAAATCAAACCATACTCTGCACCTGGCCCAGGACACAGCAGCTCCTCTTCCAGTATGCACCCACAGGGCTGACTAACACCTGTCCACGTGTTAAGGAAACTTCCACATCACTAAATTTCTTTCCACAGCTTCACGAGAACTCCCCAGACAGAGAGCATGACAACCGCTGCTCAATTATGAAGCTAGAATGCCAAAACTGAGAAGGTAACAAACACCGCCCAGGCAGTCACAAAGGAAGGGCTGTCAGTAATAGAGCTGCAGATGTGAGAAGCCACGTTAGAGACGTGGCTGAACGAAAGGACACATTTCGGTGTGGCTGGATGAGATCCTGACACCCAGTTTCTTAGAAACTCCAAGACTTTGGATTTTTCAAACAGCCCGTGAAGGCTCAGGCGTTTTCACAAAACAGGGACTCAAGTCACCTTCCTGACTTCACAGAAAAGTGGGCTAGAATATGGAAGCAGAGCCACCCTGGACCCAAGCACCTTCTCCTCCTCCTTCCTAAAGGGCTCATCAACAGCTCACGGTGTCCCTAGGGTCGGCCACCCACAAGGCAGAGCAGCAGAGGAGCCATGGGCAACCTCTGAAAACTGGAGCCTCCCTCCAGGACTGGTCTCCAGAGGCAAGGCAGGCTGACAGCCCCGTCTGCTGTGAGAAGCCCCCACTCCATCCCAACCCCAGTGGCCCAGATGAAGTGAGTCTGGGGAACATTCTAAAGTCTATATTCTCTGGGCCCTTGAGATGCTGTGATGAGTGACGGCACTTGTCACAAAACCCTGCTGACCTGAGTTTGATCCCCAGAACCCAGATAAAAGTGGAAGGAAAGAACCGACTCCACATGGCTGTCCTCAGCCACACACCCATCATGCATATAAACACACACAATATTATTATATCTGTTAAAATCTGCATTTCTGAGCTCTCCCAAGGGATTACTGAAGACTAATCAGTCTGAGGACTCAGTGTATACTAATTCATATCACTAATAGCTCCAATGACATATTCTGACACGGTCAACAACCATGGTACTCAGAATTCCTACCTCCTTGAAGTTAACACAGAGCATGACGCATCCGTCAGCTCAAAACCACCCCTCCCAGAAATACCTGCCAGGTGCCACATGCCACCTCTGGAGACATGCACATAAATAATGCAACAGGGGAGCTGTTGTCTTCTGAGAAATGATCCCTACATTCCACTGTAGTCAGGGATCTAAAGAGATTCACCCATGAGTACAGAGGGGCCACTAATCCATTCAGCTAACAAGGGGGTAAACTGGCCTTCAAATGACCAGCTGGCAAAGCCCAGGTTTACAATCCCGCGCCTACTGTTGCTCTTAAAATAAAGTCCAGGGACACAAATATTCCGTCTACGCTAAAGACGGGCCACAGGACTCACGTGCAGAAGGAAACGTCTGAGTATCCATAAGACAAACAAGCAGAAGAGGTTCTGTTTATGATCCTTTTTCATTAGCCCAGCTGATGATGTAGAGTCTCACCAGAGTCAAAATGCTTCCTTGGCTGATTGACTCCATCGTCTTCCCCACTGCTTTTCTAGGACCTAAAATTCCTTATAAAAAGGAAAATCCACTCAGGAATGGTAGACCTTACAAACTATACTACCTGTCTTTTAACAAACAAATGGATCTTCTTTCTTAGAAACAGACTGTAAAAGTGAGTCCAAGGCCACCCACATGGTACAGAGCATATCCAGGACTTTCCTGGTTACTCTGACAAAATGCCAGACAGAAGCAACCTAAGGAAGGAAGGGTTTATTTCAGCTTACAGTACAAAGGGACACGGTCCATCATGACAAGGAAGGCATGGCACAGGCCTGCAAGGCAGTGGGGTCACACTGCATCCTCCCACAGTAGGAAAAGAGAGAGGTGAACAGTACTGCTCAGCTTGCTTCCTCCAGTCCAGGACCCCAGCTCATGGGATGCTGCCACCCACATTCAGGGTGGGTCTCCCCTCTTCAGTTAAACCCTTCTGTGAAAACACACACACACACACACACCCTTAGGCACACACCATATTCCCATGGTAACTATAAATCAAATCAAGCTGATAACACATATTAATCATCACAGAAGGGAAGTAATAACAATTATCCTCGAACAGGAGCTGAGGGCCCAGATGTCCTCTACCATTCACAGTCCCTTTGGGTCCCACCTTTCAAGAAGCAAGCTCTCAATGCATTAAGGGGATGAGATCAAAGTCCTTTGCGTCCTCCACAAAGATTTACTGATGTCTTCCGTGTTCCTGGCACCACCTAGTCCGGGCAGCAATCCTTAGTTTCCAGGCAAGAAACTGGACAATTACAATCTGAGTATTATCTATCTGAAATGCTTGAGAGAAGAGTGTTTAGGATTTTGGAACACTTAGAACAAATTTAAACCCAAAGTCTATTTGTTTTGTATATACCTTGTACTCATGGACCAAAGGTGGTTTTATACTTACATGTTGTTTGTTTGTTTGTTTTGAAACAGGGTCTCTCTATACAGTCCTGTCTATCCTAGAACTTGGTACGTAAGCCAGGATGCCTTCCAACTCAAGGAGATCCTCCTGAATCTGACTCAGTACGGTATTTAAAGTGTGTGCCACCACACCCAACCTTCATACTCAAATTTTGACCTTGTGTGATTTGTCACACAAGGTCAAGTGTAGAATTTTCCACCAGTAGTGTCAAGTCATTTTTCAGATTTGAGACTGGGGAGATAATTCAATTGGTAAAATGCTTGCTATACAAGAACAAGAACTGGGGCTGGAGAGATGGCTCAGTGGTTGAGAGCACTGGCTGCTCTTCCAGAGGTCCTGAGTTCAATTCCCAGCAACCACATGGTGGCTCACAGCCATCTGTAATGAGATCTGGCACCCTCCTCTGGCGTGTGGGCATACATGGAGGCAGAATGTTGTATACATAATAAATAAATAAATCTTTAAAAAAAAGAGTTTCTTAAAAAAAAAACAAACAAACAAGAATGAGTACTGAGTTCAATCCCCAGGACCCACATAAAAAACTTGGGGACCTGGAGACAGGTATATTCCTGGGACTTGATGACCAGCCAGCCCATCCTACTTATTGAGTTCCAAGCCAGTGAGAAACTGTGTCAAAACATGAGGTAGAAGCTAGAGATGGCTCAGTGGTTAAGAGTACTTGGTACTCTTACAGAGGCCCCAAGTTCTGTTCCCAGCACCCATACTGGGTAGCTTACAACCAACCACCTTTACTCCAGCTCCAAGGGATCCAACACTCTCTTCTTACCTCCCCAGGCGCCTACACTCATGTGCACATACCCATACAGATACCTATAATTAAAAATAAATAGTTAAAAAAAAACAGGTGGACAACGAGTGAGGAACAATTCAAAATTGACCTCTGGCCTCCAAACTCATGGATACAAACATACATTCAAAGCACAAAAGCATGCATAACTGTGTGCGTACAAATACACAAAGTGTTGATTTCGCATTTTGGAGTGGTGAAACTCAACCCTGTTTGAAGGACAACACGGGACTGAGCAACAGAAGAGGCAGTGTGAGCCTTGCCAAGTAAGATACCTAAAAGCCATGCTGTATATCACAGGCTCAATGGCTGGGCTGCAGGGAGAGGAAATTTCAAAGGTGTGGGCACAGTAACAGGGTCTTCTCAGGAAGTGGGCAGGCAAGTGGATCTGTAAGGGTATCTTAGTTAGGGTTACTTTTGCTGTGATGAAACACCATGACCAAAAGCAACTTGGGGAGGACAGGGTTTGCTTTACCCACAGTTCCATATAACAGTTCCTCATCAAATACAGTGAGGGCAGGAACATGGAGGCAGTGAGGAGGCCATTCAGGATGCTGCTTACTGGCTTGCTCTCCATGGGTTCCTCAGCCTGCTTTCTTAGAGCTCCCAGGACCACCATTCTAGAGGTGGCCCCATCCACGATGGGTTGGGCCTCCCCCATCAATCGCTAATTAAGAAAATGCCTTACAAGCTTGCCTATAGCCATACTAATGGAGGTATTTTCTCAATTGAGGTTCCCTCCTCTCTGATGACTCTAGCTTTTGACAAGGTGACATAAAACTAGCCAGCACAAAGGGATAGTCTGATTAGACTGAATGGTTAGAAAGATTCCTATGCCCCCAAAGGCTTCACTTGGAAAACAGGGAAAGAATGTAGTGAGTGGCCATAAAGAGTAGGGGCCAGTTTACTTAGTGTGGGCAGCAGAAGCCAGTTCTCAGGAACAGCACCAATGTGTGACTTCTAACACTAGAGTCACCCAGGGAGAGTCCTGTCCATTACCACCTACTTGCTCAGCCACCCATCTTTCCTGGAAGCCACAGCCCGCTCTGCAGAACATGATTGGCTTTCAGTTAAAAAGTGAGCTTGGAACTACAAAGATGGCCAATAGTTAAGTATGTGGGCTCCCACCACCCATGATGGTTGGCTCACAACCACCTGTAACTCCAGCTCCAAATCACCTTCAGGCTGTGAGGGCAAGGTATATATGAAACAAATGAGTTTGGGGGTCTAGACTTGTCCTATGTATTCCAAAACCCCCAACACTCCTGGTCCCTATCATTTCCGATCAACAATACTCACATTATAATTCTCTAGTTTCTTGAGTGGGAACCGTGAGGACTGTTACCTAGTGAGGCAGTGTGAGACACATGGAAGGCATCAGAGGTGCCCAATGCCCAGAAGCACACTTAAATAAAATAATATTTTTTAAAAGGAAAAAAAAGAAGAAAGTGGACTAAGCTTGCTCACTACTTTACTTTTTTCGCTAGGATTTTTAAAAGAACCCTAGCAATACCAGTTACATCATATTTCCCAACTAGGGTGACTGCCCCCCATCCATAGGGCACATTCAACTAAGTCTGGAGACTGTGTGTGTGTGTGTGTGTGTGTGTGTGTGTGTGTGTGTGTGTGTGTGTGTTCGTAGCTGGGGAAAGAGGGTAAGAATGGGGTCTAGAGGGTGGATTCTCCATCCTATAATGCCAGGACAGCCCCTCCCCAGCCCCCCAACCCCCTACCCCACCACCACCCCCACCCCCGATCTACCATCAGATGTCACCTATGCCGAGGGATAGAGGCCTTAGGCCACATGAAAGGCAGAGGAGAGTGAGAAGGCCTGAAGCTGCACGCTCAGGTGAGCAGCAGGACTGTCTCCAGCAGAGCACCAAGGCCTGGGTTTGCCTCAGAGCTGGGGAGAAAGAGCCAGACCAGGCCTCGCACCAGCAGCCTGGCCAAGTTCTACATACATGTCACCTCAACATCCCTGCTCACTGCCTCTTCGTGTCACATTCAAGGCCCACATCCCACAAGTCATTCAGGAAATGATGGTGTTTCAGAATGGAGCAAGGCCTGGAAGCATGGTTAAGGAGGATAAAGCAGAAAACCTCCCAAGTAGGCATTTAATTCAATAGTCCCTACGGACAGGGACAGTGTACCTGTATGCAAAGACCTGCAAACCCCCACGCAGATACTGCCAATAAAGCACTCATGCTGATTAACTCAGGGTCCCCTCAACACTTCCAATTCCACACACTGCTTCCTCTTAGTTCCGCCCCAGTGACTGCCTTGGAAGCATCCGTTTACACAGCGTTCATCCTATTGCTTCCCACCCAAGGGAGGACAAGACCCCCAAAGCCAGGCTTAGTCAACCCTTTGTGGGAAGCTATAGCTGTGGGCGGTCAGAGTGACTTGATAAAAATGCAGATTTAGCAGCTTGGGTAGGACAAAAACGAGCCACAGTATGAACAAGCACACAAAGTGACTGGGCCAGAAGCTGAAGAGCAAGCACTGTGGTCAACCCTGTCCCTAACACACTCACCACAAGCAGGGCTGCCCAAAAAACATTGCCAAGATGTTTAAAAAAAAAAAAAAAAAAAAAAACTTTTAGAAAAAAGACAGCAATGGCATGAACAGCTCAACTAGCTACCAGCATGCCCCAAGGGTAGGACTAGGGCTTAGCTCAGGCAAATTTCTACATCTAAGTCCCTGGTATCAAACAAAGAAACTTCCAGCTGTTCAAGCTGAGCTATATCCAGGTCTTAAAAAATCTTAGATATGAGTCCCCTTGCTTAGCCAGTCAAAGCTTGAACCCTCTGCCCCAATCAGACCCAGGGCACCTGGCCTCCAGGAGCAGTAGGGGGAGGGGAGGAGCTACTCTGTCTATAGGAATCTGCAAGTGGGGGGAGGGGAAAGGTGACGAGTAGCAGATCAGATCTGCTGTCCTAAAAGCTCTGGCCCCAGGAGTGTGTGCGTGCATGCATGCCTGCGTGCGTGCATGCATGAGCCTGTGCGTGCGTTCGTGCGTGTGTGTGTGATGAAAGACCAGAGGTCAACCTCCGTTTTGTTCTTAGGCACGTTCTACTTGGGCTTTTGTTCGTTTTGCTTTAAATTTTATTTTATATGTGTGGATGTTTTGTTTGCATGCATGTCTGTGCACAACTTACATATCAGGTGACCACAAAAGCCACAAGAGGGTGTTGCATCCCTTGGAACTGGAGTTACAGAAGATTGTGTGCTGTTGGGAGCTGTGAACCCCCAGATCCTGAATTTCTGGTAAACAACTTGTAATGCTTGCAGCTGCTCTGAGCACAAGACCCTCAGGAGTTCCTGATGGCAGAGGAGTGGTTTCTGGTGTGTTTGGCTGGGGCGTGGTTATCCCTATATAAGCTGCCCCTGGACACACTAAAGGGGGCATTCTTGGGGCATTCCTGTTTCAAGGATGACCCATGTCTCTGTCTGTGTGTCTTTGTGTGTTTCAATCTCCAGCCCCTTGCCCAGCTCACGAACTGTACGGTAGCGCAGAGAGCGCAGACAGGCATCGTGCACTACAGTGAGCCACCATGTAGGTGCAAGGAATCGAGCCTGAGTCTTTCAGAAGAACAGAGAGTGTTCTTAACCTTGGAGTCTTCTCTCTCCAGTGCCCACCCAATGTTTTGAGACAATGTCTCTTACTATAACCTGGGGCCTTGATGATTAGGCTCGTTGGGTAGTGGCACAGTTAGGGTTCTATGAAGAGACACCATGACCATGGCAACCCTTATAAAGGAAAACATTTAACTGAAGTTGGCTTCCAGTTTCAGAGGTTTAGTCCATTATTGTCAATGGTGGGAAGCATGGCAGCGTGCAGGCAGACATGGTGCTGGAGAAGGAGCTGAGGGTTCTGCATCTGAACCAGCAGGCAGCAAGAAGAGACCGCGAGCCACTAGGCCTGGTTTGAGCTTCTCATACCTCAAAGCCCACCAACAGTGATACACTTCCTCCAACCAAGCCACGCCTCCTAACAGTGCCACTCCCTGTGAGCATGTGGGAGCCATTTTCTTCCAAACCACCACAGGTTGCAAGCCCTGGGGATCCACCTGTCTACCTCACTGCTGGGATTACAAGCATGTAATACTGTACCCAGCTTTTTACCTGGGTTTTGGTGATTACTCTCAGGGCCTCATACTTGCCTGCCAAGAACTTTACCCTTCGAGCTATTTCTTCCTCCCCTCCCTTGTCCTAAGCTATACCTCAGGATGTCAAGGGCTTCTCTGGAACCCTCCCTAGGTAGGGCCTCAGAACAACTGCTTCTCCAGAATTAGGCTTCCTGTGTGCAATGGGGAAAGACAACTCCCAGAATCACCCCGATACATGAACTCATGCATGCATGCACGCACACACACACAAGAAAACAGTTGCTGAATTAAAAAGGCAATTAAAATTGGACAGTGGTGGTGCACACCTTTAATCCCAGCATTCAGGAGGCAGGGGCATGCTGTGAGTTCAAACCCAGACTGGTCTACAGAGTGAATTTCAGGGCAACTAGGGGTACACAGAGAAACCCTGTCTCAAAAAGAAAGAAAGAAAGAAAGAAAGAAAGAAAGAAAGAAAGAAAGAAAGAAAGAAAGAAAGAAAGAGTGAAGAGGACTTAGAAACTGAAGGCCACAAGCAAGAGAGTGGTGGTTGTAGCATCTCTAACACAAGCCTGAATGTTGTCCACAAACAATAGCTCTATATACATGGGCAATGGTAAGATCTCTCCATTGACAATGAGGGCAGGTTAAACTGAGCAACTACTACTGAAAACAACAATGGAAAAACAAAAGGGTCCTATAGATTTGGCAGATTGAGACCTGGCCCTGGTACGTCAGCAAAACCCAGTGACCTCTCCTTAGGCAAAGACCTTCGAACCACTTCAGTAACACACAGTTAACTGCCAAAGAGACATTACCAAAGCAGGAAGACACACAAGCCCCAACACTGCAGTAACAGGTTGAGACCATGAATATACTGCATGGTTCACCCAATGTCTTGTGTAGAGTCCACTGCTCTGATAAAATATCATGACCAAAAGCAACCTGAGTTATTCGGCTTACACTTCCCCATCACAATCCATCACTGAGGGAAGTCAAGGCAGGAGCGGAAGCAGAGGCCACGGAGGAGTGCTGCTTACTGGCTTGCTCCCTCCCTGTGATTTATTCATCCTGCTTTCTCATACAACTCAGGACCACTGCCCAAGGACGGCACTGCTCACAGTGGCTCGGCCCTCTCACATCAAGCATCAATCCAGAAAATGCCCCCACAGGCAGCACACTGGCCACTCAGATGAAAGTGGGGTTCCCTCATCCCAGATGACTCTAGTCAGCCCTTCTGTCAACTTGACAAAAACAAAACAAAACAAAAATGAACCAAAAAGCAACCTAATCCTAGTTTGGGGACACAACTTTGTAGGAGTTCAACCCCCAGTCTGTTAGGCTGAGAGGGTTCTGCACTGTGACTGGATCAAGGGCTCCTGGAGGAAAGGGAGTTTCCCAGCAGCCCTGAGGATACACACTGCAGGAAGAGCTCAGGGACTCTGGAGAGAGGTCACTGTTGTTCATGAAACCATCATCCTCACCTGTGCTCCCATCTCACCTGGAGACTTTTAAACCAACAAGACAAAGCCCAGGCAAGAGCATATGCTATTAAAATGTTTCTCGGGTGGAGCTGGGCAAGGGTGTGGTTTGAAAACTCCCACTCTGTATCCCACAAAAGGCATACCACTTTGCTGTGAGATGTAAAATTTCTTGGGCCGGCAAGATCACTCAACAGAAAAGACTTCTGGTGACAACCAGAGATCTACCCCCAGAAGCCACATCCACATGACTTAAGGAGGATGAACTCTTGCAAGTTGTCCTCTGGCCTCCACAGGTGCACTGTAGAAAACAAGCACCCAAGCGCACAATAAATAAATCAATGTAATCTTTAAAGTTTTACAGATTGCCTTCTGTGCAGTAACTTCGGTTACCTGTGGCATGTGTTCAACGGTTTAATGCCTAGTTCATCATGAGAACACATTCTTTCCTCCTCCCTTTGTACAGAGATCCTTCTGGGCTGAGCTTTGTTTTTAATTATATTCCTCTCGTACTCAAAGAATCACCTCTACCCAGACTGACCTCTTGAAGTTAATGTTAAGCCAGCTACAGCGTCAACTAAAACTTTAAAGCTGTGACTTATCCAGGAGCAGGAAGGGGAAGGTGACAACTCACTCGGGAAGAAGCCTGGATTTCAGAAGGTAAGCTGAGTGACAGCCTCTACTTCACACACCGCAAAGATCATAAGAGAATTCCAGGCCAGGAGAAGTCTCCTGCAGGCGACAGGTCTCAGGTCCAGACTCCTGAGCTGGCTGACCAGACCCTTCCCACACAAGTTTCCCTGCACAGAGGCAGCTGGCAACCAGTGATGCCTCTGGTAACACCCACAAGGCAGGAAGCTATTCTGCTCCAGTGTCTATCCAGCCCCAGGCAAGGGCATGAATAGACACTTTTTAACTATCCTCTTTCCATTCAAAGTCAAAGTAAATTCTATGTCAAATTTAATTTGTTTCCTTTGGAAGCATTTGTTGAACCAAGAGTAACTGTTCAGACAATAGATGCTCTGTTTGTACCATGCTACTGAACCGCCCTTTCAGCAGAAAACAAACTTCTTCACGATCCTAGAATTCAAAGAAGCCTGAATGGGAAACTCCGGCACTTAGCCCCGCCACTTCTGTAGCAAAAACCTGTTTCCCCCACAGCCCTAGGGCAGTGCTTCCCTTTAACTATGAGATCAGGCCCTATCTTCCACTCCTCCCAGAAAACGCTGTCACAAGTATCCTTGAGAGGGGTCACTCTTAAATGCCCCCACTCACAACTCAAGAGATGAGTCTGAGGTGAGTTGGATGGCTATCGGTACGTCCTGGCTATGGACGGCGGGTTGTAGTGAATTATCCCTGAGCACTAATGGAAATCTAGCTTTAGTGTTACCAGAACAAGAGTTAGCCCACCATGAAACGATTCGGGAAACAACCCAACAGAATGCATAACCAAACAGCTCCTGCTGCCCGGTCCTGTGCCCGGCGTCTCCGGTGCACCAAGTGCCCTGCACGTGGCATGCCTCACTCACACTACTCACAGTTGCTGGTTCTACTGGGTGGGGACACAGTTGTGCAACCTGTGCTTTCAGAAAGTTCCCAAGTGAGACTGTCTCCTCTGCTAGTCCTGGGATCCCTTGGAGGTATGTGCTGAACAGAATCCCTCAGCCACCCACTAGACAGGACTCTGGCTTCTTACTGGACTGAGTGGCAAGGCAAAGTCCAGGTTCTCACACCCTCTCCCCCAGGAACACTGATATTCCAACACTGAAGTCAGAGCATGCCGCCACCACCACCACCACCACCCCACCCCCCAGTTCTCGAAACACCTGCACTGGTTTCATGTCAATTTAAACCTCTGATACCCAGGACAGCTCGCCTCCACTAAGAAGCCATCCTTTGAGGTCATAGGGCACTTGGTTACAGAAACCCCAGGAGAGACGAACACTTGTAAATGATCAGATTTCTCATATAAAATAGCATTGTGTTTACAGAGCCAACACATTCATCCCCTTGTATGCTCTAGTTATCCCAGATTACTTATTAATATCTCATACAATGTAAATTATATATAAATAGTTAACAGTTGTTATACCACATGCTTTAGGGGAAATGGGCATATAACAGATAATCGTGTTTTTTAATTCCACCCCCCACCTCACCCCCGAAGAGTCTCATATAGCCCAGGCAGGGCTTGAACTCCTGGTCCTCATGTCTCTAGACCTCCTAAGTGCTGGGATTATAGGTGTGTACCGGCATACCTATTGTTTCATGCCCTTTTTTTGTTCATTTTTTGAGACAGAGTTTTTCTGTGTAGCCTTGGCTGTCCTGGAACTTGCTCTGTCAACCAGATTGGCCTCAAATTCATAGAGATCTGCCTGCCTCTGCCTCCCAAATGCTGTGATTAAAGGTGTGCACCACTACTGCCCAGCCTATACACAAATATTTTTTGGATCAGTTGAACTTTCAAGGCTACAGAACTCTCAGAACATACAGGACCAACTAATCTAAGATGACTTAATTTCTCAGCAAAAGATACATAGTTTTGCAAATACTTCCTGTCACTAAGAAGAAATGATGATCTGATGGACACAACCAACAGCTCTCAGAAAGACATAAAACTTCTGCCCACAAGGCCTCAGTCTGGAGTCCAGCCTCCTGAGGCCGTCTCCTCAACCAATGCCCTTAAATGCTCTTATTGTTTAACAACATGCCTTTGGACATCAGTGAAACAAAGGACTTGGCCCCTACACAGTGCAGGAAAACAAAATGAGCACATACATGAAGCCATTTTTAACCAGCTTAGTGCAGTCTATTGCTAAACTATGTGGTTTAGAAAATAAAAATAAAAATTCCAGGCCGGGCATGGGCGCATGCAGATGGATCTCAGTGAGTTCAAGGCCAGGCTGCTCTACAAAGTGAGTTCCAGGACAGCCAGAGCTGCTACACAAAGAAACTCTGTTTTTAAAAACCAAAAGAAAGAAAAAACAAAACAAATAACAACAACAACAAATGACCTCAGATTGTTTGCACACATAACCTGCATTTAATCATAGAAGCGGTCACATCCACAGGCTTACATATGGGAGTCTCCTGCTAAGAGAATCACTGACAAGTTCCACTATTCCTGGGCATTGTTGTTGTTGAGTCACATGTAGCCCAGGCTAGCCCCAAACTCCCTAGGTAGCCAAGGATGACCTTTAACTTCAGATCCTCCTGCCTCCACTTCCTGAGTGCTAGGATTATAGACATTCACCATCATACCCTGTTTATATGGTACTAGGGTCAAACTCAGGGCTTCATACACACGAGACAAGCACTCTACCAATTGAGCTGGCCGCCACCAGTTCCTACATTTTAATGTTCAACCTAATACACACCTATACGTGTGGGCCTTGGAAACAGTCTATCAGTTGTTTCCCAACAAGAAAACAAACATTCTGTCACTTCCAGGGCAGAAGTCTCCATTGACCTCTGCACCCAAGGTCACTCTAGCTGGTGCCTGAAGCTAAGAAAAACACAGCCTGGTATAGCATCCCCAGCAATAAGGATACTAACTGGCTTGGGAATTTTTTTTTCCCTCTTCTGATCTCCAGCCCTGTGCACAAAGGTAGACTAGCAAATAAAACCAGCAGATTAAAATATTCTATTTTAAAAAAACAAAAAATAAAAAAAAACTTCACTACGTTGGCTTTAAAGGGAAGAGGGGTCAGGCCAGTACATCTGGATCCAGTCACTGTAGCTTGCGTTCTCACCATCTTCCATCCCAGACGGAAGGCAGAAGAGCATAAGGGGCAGCACACGGGACTAATTACCATCTCTGGATCCTGATCCGACTGGTCCCTAACTTGCAATGTGACCTTGAACAGAGTCTGACCTCCACAAGAGCTCAGTTTTCTAAGCATATCCCAGGCCAGGATGCCAGGGCTAACCGGTAACATGATTCAAGTGTTGATGCATTTATAATGGGCTTCCCATTTCCACTTGATTGTATCTGCAGAGACTTCCACTCTCCAGCACACTGGCTCCCTTTTCTCTTCTTCCCTGTCCTCTTCCAAGACGGACTGTCTCTCCACTTGCCTAGCTAAGCCTCTCAAAGCGAGGGCTGGGATGAGAAAAGTTCCCTCAGGAGAGCTTCCCAAATTGGCACTGAGCTCCTCCGGTTCCTCAATACACTTTTAATTGTCTTTTCAGAAAAGCGCAGGAAAGCTTATTTGGTGCCATTTGGCAAGCGTCTCCCAGGATAATTCCTCTGATATGGGACTTGGAGAGGAGGATTTAAAAGTCTGGAGAAGCATTAGAAAAATGGTACTCTGTTCAACCCTGTCCTTGGATAGGAATAAAACCAGGTTTCCAGGGAGCCACCAGTGACAGGATGCAAACCCCCACAGGTCTCCTGAAAGCCAAGCTAGCTGACTTTTACATTAGACCTAAGACTTTTTTGCCTTCCAGGGACAGCAAGGTGTCAGAACAGCCAATGGATACTAAGGAAGACAGCACATTCGGGTGGGCCCAGCCGTGCAAAGGCTCTCTTATCCCCAGGCACCATTCTTCCAGTAACAACCCTCATAGGAAGGCAGTGAAAGAGAGATGAAGATTGGAGATGGAGGTGTTGAGAATGGAGGTGATGGGGATGAAGATGGTGGAGGGAGGGGGAGGGAGATGGAGAGGAGAATGGTGATGGGATGGAGACAGAGGTGATGAGGATGGAGGTGATAGAGATGGAGATGGAGGAGGGATGAAGATGACGGGAGGGAGAGGAGGGGATGGAGATGGAGGTGATAAGGACAGAGGTGATGGGGATAGAGATGGGAGAAGGAGGGCAAGGATGAAGACGAGGAGAAGGGGTGGAGATGGAGGTAATGAAGATGGAGGTGATGGGGTTGGAGATGGGGGAGGGATGAAGATGAGGTTAGAGAGGGGAGGGGTGGATATAGGGATAGGGAAGGAGTAAGGATGGGAATGACAAGGATGGAGGGGGGTAGGGCAGAGGGGAGGGATGAATTTGAGGGTAGGGAGGAGAGGTGATAAAGATGGAGGTGATGGGGATGGAGGTGATGGGGATGGAGATGAGAATAGGGAAGAGTAGCTTAAGAGCCAAGATCCACAGCATCAGGAGAGAGCAGAACAGAAACCCAAGTCTAAATCCTTAGCCCCTCATCTCTGGTAGGTGTTTGGAAGGGGTCAACAGGAATATCACCTCCCTCCCCATGTCCTAGTGTAAAATGTTGGCAGGTGTCCCTGCCTTCCAGGCAAGCTTCCCCTAGGCTGCTGTGGCCACAAGTTCGCCTCAGCTTCTGATTCCATAGTAAGTCCCATATGTATAGATAAGGGTGGAACCCGAGTTCCTAACACTAAGGTCCCTGGGTGGTGCTGATGTTACCAGAACATTGGTCAACCCTGAAGAGCAAGGACAGAGAGAGGCTCATAATCCAACCCTAGTGAGAATCACATGGAGGAAGCATTAAGTCCACCAAGACAAGTCCGGAAGAGTGAAGAACATGACAGTACCATGTGTGTTATATAAGCAGGTATGTTTAAGCACCTTCAGCTGGTCCCGTCCCACCTGTATTCAAAGGTTCCTCATGGGCCAGTGCCTGTTAACTGGGGTTTTTTCTTTTTTTTTTTTTCTGGTGTAGGAGGTCCTTCTGTATTTCTGTTGCTTTCATTGGTTGAATAAAGAGACTGCCTTGGCCTTTTGATAGGGCAGCCCTCAGGTAGGCAGAGTAGACAAAACAAAATGCTGGGAAAAAGAAAAGTGTGACAAAAGCCATGCTTCTCCAGCCCAAGATGAACACTGGTTAGACTCATGCCGGTAAGCCACATACTCGTGGTGAATACAGATTATTAGAAATGGACTAAATCAAGATATAAGAGTTGGCCAAAAAGAGGCTAGAACTAATGGGCCAGACAGAGTTTAAATAAATACAGTGTCTGTGTAATTATTTCTGTGGCCAGGAGCCGGGCGGCATGACACAGCCCGCTCCTCCTCATGCAACATTTTTCTTGGACAGTCTCATGTGGCCCAGGCTGGCCTCGAACTACATAACCAGAGGTGACTTTGAGCTCCTGCTTCCCCACCAGAGTGCAGGAACTACATGTGCCACCATGCGTGTGGTGCTGGCGCTTGAGCCCAGAGCTTCTTGAGTGCAAGCACTCTACCAACTGAGCTACAACTCCAGCCCCGCTTCAGTTAACTTAAATGCTAATTAATCCCTTTCGTCTCGGAGGCCCCACAGAGCATGTTAGAAAGATGAACTAATTTTCATGTTGCCAGTTCCTGGCACCCTTGGGAAATAATCCTTCATCGGGACCTGGAGAAGGACTGTTCAATAACACATTATCAGATAACCCAAGACTGTAATTGAGTATTGTGGTTGGAAGCTCACCTCCAACCTCAACCTCCTCAACCAATGAGCAAAACAACCAGCACAGCCCTCGAATACACCTCCTTGATGTTCTTAACAGGGCCCAAAATGGAGAAGGGAAAACACACCAAACTCCTGTCCTGTGGTTGGCTGGGGCACAAACAAAAACATACATTAACTTGCTCCCTCTACAGAATTATACATAATTAGCATATGCTCAGAAGTATGCATAGTGTGGCTTCTATTCCCTTCTTACAACAATGATATAACTGAGGATGATGGATGCATTTTATTGATGAGCACACTGACGGGTACAGCAAGCAGGTAACATGCTCAAGGTCACAGTATAAATGGTGGCCACTATGTGGTAGGCGATCACATCAACACCCATGTGCTGCCCCTCTGTGTTATTTTACCATCACTATGCATGTGCAAGGACTTCAGCCTGCATCCCCCAAGCATTCAGTATCCTGAGAGATACCAAGGCTAGGGCTCCTCTTTCTGAGCTGTCTCCAAAATCCACAACTACAATACCAGGTGAACCACTGCTTGAGACACCAGACTTAGACAAATAGAAACCTACAAGACAAGAGTTAAAGAATGTGCAGAGAAAGACACTGGCAGGGAATCACAGACCTAGGGGACATTTCTTCAGCCCTGCTACTTCAGTCACATCCAAACCACTTGGCCTCTCTGAACTATGGTTCCTTCATCAACATGCTAACTTAATTCATCCCCAGGACCTCAGAGAACTCCCATGATGTTTCAGATGTGTAGGCTTAGGAATGAGAGGCCAAGGTCATCTCTCAGTAGCCCCTGGCCAGTTGCACAGCTCACCTGGTCTGGACTAGCAAAGAGAAGACAGGCAAAGCCATTTTCAAGCCAGTGTGAAACAGAGATGCCCAAGGTGGAGGTGGGGAGGACACTAGTTCACAGTTGCAATCTTGACTTTTGGTAACTGATTTACAAAAAGTACACCTAACGTGACAAGCTCCCAATTAGGAGCACGTACTGGTCTTACAAAGATCCTGAGTTCAGTTCCCAGTACCTACATCAGGTGGCTAACAGCTCCAGGTCCTGCTGTAAGTCCAGCTCCAGAGAGATCTTGTGCCAGAGATGGGTACCCACATACATGTACACAGACACACACACAGATACACACACAATTAAAAATAAATATTAAAAACAAAAACCAAAAAAGAATGCAGCTACATACAGTAAAATTCATTCTTTAGAGGAACGCAGTTCAATCAACTGTGACAAACACATGCACGGTCTCCTACAGTTTTTTGAGTATTTAACTCTAACTTTTCAAGAATGCATTACATAAAGTATTGTGGGGCTGGAGAGATGGCCAGCCATTAAAGGCTAGGCTCACAACCATAAAATAATGTGGTGTACATGACCCAATAACACAAAATTAATATTGGCTCCCCTTTCTAAAGCTGAAAGTCTCCATACAGCCAAAAGGAAAAACAAAGAATTGGGAAAAAAAAAAATCTTGTCTCTAAGGGCAGGAAATCAATTCACACAACATCTGCAAGACATGGATCTCAAAATACCAAGATGTAATGTCCTGGCTAATGCAACTGAATCTCCTTCACCAAGGAGACAGGGCCCTCCTCCCGCCTCCCCCTCCCATATGTAGCCATTTATCAATTGTTTAATTTAATATGCACACTGAGTCCAAGGATGCAGACCCACATCTACTGCAGGCCGTTCCTAACCACCTGTGCAAGCTTAAAACCACAAAATCTCCTTAAATTATCTCCAGAAATCTCTACTATTATTCACAGACTGTGTCAGTGCACCAAAGGGCTTTACCTGGTCAAAGAACCCAGTATTTTAAGACTTATTTTGAAATGAATTGCAGGAGCTTATATAAAAACAGGAGAGGGATTATTCAAAGAAAAATCAGAAATGCATTATATTTCTAACTGAAGAATAAAGTTCTGGCATCTTCAAAATAGACAACAAAATCCCAAACCAGAAAATAGTTTGAAATGTCACTAAAATACATGGTAACGTTTATAACTGGGAGGTGGGAAATGGGGGAGGCAGTGTGCAGAAGCGACCTCCAAACCCTAGTTGTGTGACACACAAATTTCAAAAGACCTGAGATGATCTTGATAGTAAAAACTACCAATTCTCGGGGCTCACAGAAACTTATCAAGTGGGGCTCTCTGAGGGCTGGGCAGCTACAGTACTTACCCATACCCGAAGTCACTCCAATGACGGTTATGCCAGGACCACACTCATAGCTAAGATCTGATGAACCTGATAGTGACATAATCACTCAAGATGCTGAAGGGCCTAGGATGTAACTTAGTTGGTAGAGTGATTGCCTAATTTGCATAGAACCCTGGGTTCCATACCCAGCAACACACAAACTGGGTGTCTCATGTCTGAAATCTCAGCCCTCAGAAAGTGGAAACAAGGATAATGGCCAAAAAATCCAAAGTCATTCTTAGCTATACAGTAGTGACTTTCAAGGCAGCTAAGGGCTCTGTTTCGGGGGTTGGGAGGTAGAGAGAGAAAGAGAGAGGCTGAATAGCCTGGGCATTGGTCCTGAGCATGGCTTCTAACTTACAGGCTAACACTGAAGAACTGAGAGACATTTTCATGCTCCAAGGAGACTGGTACTGTAATACTGACAAGGAACCACACAGGGACAATATTTTACTAATGGAGGTTGCCAGCTCTACTATTGATCCAGCATCTTAGAATTCAAGTCCTACCTCAGCCCTACTGCTATAAAAGTTTTGAAGGGGCAGAGCCCAGCTGTGTACATTTGAATGCCTTTCTGTGGGTGATTGCTCAGCACCCAGAGGTTTAAGCACATTTTCGCTAATACATGCATAGTCTATAACAATAAAGATACTGAATTGTCACAAAACTTTAAACTATTTACTTTAATATAATTTAGTGTTAATATTAATATAAATGAATGGGAAGGGGGTAATGTGCACCTGAGGGAGAGGCCAGAAGAGGGGTGTTATATATACTCCCTGGAGTTGGGATTATGGGCTTCTGTGAGCCATCTGACATAGGTGCTAGAAATTGAACCCAAGTCCTTGCAACGGAAGTACTCAATCTTATCCACAGGACTATCTCTCTAGCCCTGTCACATTTCTTGCTCTGTCTTCCTGAATGAAGGATACACACACGTGCACACACACATCATAAAAGCATGCAGCATTTATTTGTGATTGAACCATCTCAATTTATTTCCATTCTGGAGTGTGATGTGCACCTATATAACAGAAAATTCAAACAAGATTTATTTTACATTTACGGAGCCTATAATTTTCATTCACACAAACTGAGTAGCCAAAGGCCCTGCCCACAGAATATGAACAAGAGAGTTACACACAGGGCAAAGCGAGGGCCAGGGATCTGGCTAAGTTGGTAGAGTACTTGCCTAGCATGCTGGGCTCCATCTCCAGCACCTCAAAACACCAGGTATAGCTCACTTCTGCAATTCTACCCCTTGGAAGTGGCGGCAGGAGGATCTGGAGGTCATGCTCAGCTACACAGAGAGTTCCAGTTCAGCCTGGGCTACATGAGACTGTCTTACAACAGAACAGTAGCAGCTTGGCTTCCACACCAAGTTCTCTCCCTTCTAGTGACAGTCTCTTTCTGAAGATTCCTGCTGCCTCCCAGGCAAGGCAGTGGGCAAAAAAAAAAGCCAAATTACAGCTTAGTGGTGCTTTTTTTCCCTCTGAGAAACAAAGTCCAAGGTGGAGTGTATTAGGTCCTATCTGAGTGTATCAAAATCTCCTGAGGGAACAATGAAAGATAGAGATCCCTTGGTTGAAAACCCAGCTAGGTTCCTAAGTACCCCACAAGACCTCCCAAGTCCGTGTTTTCAATGGGTTTCCCAGGAGACAATTACTCATGTCAAAGATGGAGACACAGAGCTGTTAGAGACGCTTGTGAATGAAAAAGATCTGAGTTAGAGCCAAACTCATGCAACATTCGGCAAAAAGACCTTGCTGTACCTCTGCTTTCTCAAAGTAGGATGAGAACACCTGCCTCCCACAGTTGTCATGGCAACCAGCATGCAAGGTCTTATATGCAAAGAGACAGGGGCAGGGCAATGGCACCCATAGGTGCAAGCTTCCACAGTGAAGGACCCGGGCTCCTTAGCCTGAGAGGGGAATTCACCAACAAGCAGTCCATGATGGATTCATAGTTTTGAAACAGAAGACTATTTGATCATTTACGGGTTGAACTATGTTCTACGAGAAACCTTTCTTTTCTCATATAAGAAAAAATTATACTGAAGTCTATTCCCTTGTACCTCAGAAGGTGACCTTATTCAGAAATATGGTTTTCACAGAGATAATCAAGTTGAAATAAGATCATTTAGGCTTAAACCAATGTGTCAGGTGTGTTACAAATGGAACATTTGGAGACAGACACAGACAACAGGATTAAAAGATGAAGGTGTGAAGACAGGGCACACGGAGGGCATGGACTGAGCAGAGATCATAGAGTCTCTACGTGGTCCTCAAAATGAACCAGCCCTTGGTCTTGAACTTCTGGCTTAGAGAACCTCAGGAAGGTACCAGGTGGACAGTAGAGAAGAAGGTGACAACTGCAGGCTCCGATGTGCAATCCTGACCTGCAGCAACTGTCACAAGACAGGAAAGTCCCCACAGCCACAAGTTCACCAGGAAGAAGCAGAGAATGCCCTTTGGAACTGTCAAATCCACCTTTGCACAGCTGGCCCACACCTCCTGCTTCTCTTCCAGACCCACAGCATCTAATGGCCTACCACCTTGCCGGGGAGCTGGTCAAATCCATCTGTGCCATCCCCAGCACATACCTACGGGCCCTAATCGTCAAGCCCTGGGAAGGCAATTTTCTCAAGCTGAACTGAGCTTTCCTGAGTAGAACAAAACACACTGGGGAAAGAGGCCAGAAAATTAAATTTCCCCAAAGAAAATAAAAGGCTCTTTCAAGGTGCATTTAAAGTAGGAGGCTACAGGGTCTTAGTGACTGGCATGTACGAGAGCTAGGGAACTGTGGCCCAGTGAGATGGGTGTCCTGCATTCCAGAGGAGCCAAGTCTGTCCAGTGCCCCCTGCAGGAGGCTGTCTAGTCCCCTGGCTGCCCAGACCTCCCTCAGCCCTTCTCTGACAGTCTCCGCTATGGGCCACTCCTCAGAGACACAAGGCAGTGAGGTGGGCTGGGTTTAGGAAAGGGAATGCCTTAGAAGAAGGTGGTCCAGCAGCTCAGCAGTCTAAAAAGTAGTCTCAGCACCAAATCCCCAACTCTGTGTGTGTGTGTGTGTGTGTGTGTGTGTGTGTGTGTGTGTGTGTGTGTGTGCGTGCGTGCACGCTCATGCATGTATGCACACGTGGGCATGTATGTCTTCCTAGGTACAAATGGACATCTGTGCATAGGCTTATGCACATGGCATGTGCACATGTGCATGGAGATTGTGGATGTCAACATTTTTTTTTTTGAGGCATGGTTTCTTCACTGGCCTGGAACCAGTCAAGTAGGCTAAGATTGACTAACCAGCAAGTCCCAATGATCCTCCTGTATCCATCTCCCCAGTGTTGGGATTACAAGCATTTTACCACTAACAATACCCAGCTTTTTAAAAGTTGGTTCTGGGGGGTCAAACTCAGGTCCTCATAATTACAAGCAAAGGACTTTAGCAAATGAATTGTCACCCATGACTCTTTTCTTTTGAGGGGATAATAAAAATACACTCCCCTTGAACCAGGCTAAGAGTCCTACAAAGATATCTGCCTTCTTCATTGGGTACTAAACCTCAGCTGCTTTGGCTGACCTCTTACCACAGGATGGCTCCTTTAACTCCATGTGGGGAGGGCTTGAAATGACAAGTGATAGGCCAGTTGAAAGTCCTTCAAGGAGAAAATTAAGCCTCTTAAAGTGCCCTCCGCATAATCTCTCAAACCTGGGAATAATCCATGCTCTTCTTGGAAAAGCTGCCGTGAATGACCTCAGGCCATATTTAGGAAATGGCTTTGCTCCGAATCAAATAGGAACTAGACAGGAGTGCCAAGTCATTACCGAGGCAGTCCTGAGGCAAGGCAAACAGGAGGAGAAGAATTTTTTCACTGAAACACACCAAGCCTGAGACTCCTTAGCAGTGGAAAGATACAGGGAACTGTCCCACCCAGATTCAATAATCCATTCCCCCAGGCTAAGGAGAGGAGGGAACAGTTCCCTGGTGGTCAAGTGGGCTCTGGGGATGAGTGATTCTCAAGAACATTGACTGAGGTCAATGACAAACACTTCAGGCAAGTCAATTTGTCGTCTCCAACCCTGTGTCAAAAGTTACCAAGAAGACTGCTTAAGTGCCCCTCTTCAGAGATAAAAATGAGAGAGGCGGTCATTTGTCTCCTCTAGCCATCCTTGGCAGGTGCTTCCTGTCACTCAACAAGTATTTAACACGGGTGTGCCCACCCATTCAGTACCTGAGCCCCTCATTCCCAGAACAGGACCTCAAACTACTGCATCCTGATATAAAATCTCCTCACCCAGGGCTAACCCTGTAACCAGTAATCGTCCATCACTCATTAGAATGTTTTGGGTGTTTGTTATATGACCGGCATTCATTGTTTCAGACACATGGAGATCCAGAGGCAGAACCAGGCTCTCTTCTGGAGCAGGGAGGTGTGCGTATGTACGCGTGCGTGTGTGGAGGTCAGAGGGCAACCTTAAGTGGTGTCATTCCTCAGAAGCATCCGCCTGTTTTGTTTTCTGGGTGCTTTGTTGTTGATATTGTTTGTCTGTTTTTGAGACAGGGTTCATTGTGTAACCCTGGGTAACCAGAAACTCCATACAGACAAGGCTGGCCTCAAACTCACAGAGATCTACCTGCCTTTGCCTGACCAGAGCTGCACTTCTACCCACTTTAACATTTATTTTACTATTAATGTTTCTTTGCCTGTGTCCCATGTGTATGTATGTGCATGTATGTGCATGTGGGGTAGGGTGCCTTTGAAGATCAGACTGATGTTAGATCCCCTGGAGTTGGAGGGACAGGCAGTTGTGAGTCACCTACTATAGCTACTGAGAACCAAACTCCAGTCCTCTGAACCATCTCTCCAGGCCCAACACATTCTGGTTTGGAACAGGGTCTCTCACTAGACCAGGAGCTTCATGAGTAGGCCAGGCTGGCTGGCCAAGGAGACCCAAGGGTCCTCCTGTCTCCACGTCCTCAGCATTGGGATTACAAGTATGCAGCACCACACCCAACTTCTGCATGGGAACTGGGGGTGGGGCTCGGGTCCTCAAGCTTGTGCAGTGAACACTTTGCAGACTGGCCACCTCCAAAGCACTTGGGACTCATAGGCCACAAGATCGAAAAGATCTCATACATGATTATCATGGAATGTCAAAGGGACATGGATTCAAGAAAGGAAGAGGCCTGAGACAGAAGTAGGGTACCACTATGACCTCTCTCAGGAGCAGAGGGCATTGCAGACTCCTAAATGAAATGTTTCATGAAACCACAGTTCCAGCTTCCAGAAGCCAGAAAGATTAGATCAAACAAGAGGGCCAGAGTCAGAGTAGCCAGGGACAGATTCACTATGTGAAGAAAATGTTCCAGAGAAGAGGCAATCAGATGACTGAATTGTGTAGGGAGGCTGAAGATGCTGAAAGTTGCATCCCTGGACTCAGTCCTCAGATGATGCTGATGCCTTAAGAATGTTTCTTTGAGCCCAGTGTGGTGGTGCACGCCGTGAATCCCAGCATTTGGGAGGCGGAGGCCAGCCCTGCAAGTTCCAGGACAGCAAGTACTAAAAAGAGGGACCCTGTCTCAAAAAACGACAGTAGCACCTGTTTCTTTGGATGTTTTGTTTTAAAACTTGTTTATTTCTTAATTGTGTGTATGTATGTAGTTTGTTTGTACACATGAGTACAGTTACCCATGGTGATAAGGGTATCAGATGCCCTGAAACTGTAGTTAAGGGTTTGGTAAGCTGTGGGTGCTGGGAACCAAATCTGTTTCCTCTGTGCAAAAGCAGTACATATTCTTAGTCGCTGAGCTCTCTCTCCAGTCCCTTAAGAAATGTTTGCCAGGCAGTGGTGTCACATACCTTTAATCCTGGCACTCAGGAGGCAGGGGCAAGGGGATCTCTGTGAGTTCAAGGCCACCCTGGTCTACAGAGGATAGGCTCCAAAGCTCCACAAAGAAACCCTGTCTTGAAAAATGAAGGAGGAGGAGGAGGAGAAAGAGGAAGAGGAAGTAGAAGAAGAAGAGGAGGAGGAGGACGAGGAAAGGAAGAAAAAAAGAGAGAAAGAGGGAGAAGAAAGAGAGAGAGAGAGAAATGTTTGCTCAAAGGAATAGGGCAAAAGCCAGAGTAAAGTGGGAGAAAGAATGAGTGGGAAGCCAGGCATGGTGGCACACACCTTTAATCCTGGCACTTAGGAGACAGAGGTAGGCAAGTCTCTGTAAGTTCAAAGCCAGCCTGTTCTACATAGCAAGTTTGAGAGCAGCCAAAGAATACATAATGAATGTGTCCCTGTTGAAAAAATAAAAATAAGGGGCTGGAGAGATGGCTCAGTGGTTAAGAGCATTGCCTGCTCTTCCAAAGGTCCTGAGTTCAATTCCCAGCAACCACATGGTGGCTCACAACCATCTGTAATGAGGTCTGGTGCCCTCTTCTGGCCTGCAGGCATACACACCGACAGAATACTATATACATAATAAATAAATATTTAAAAAAAATAAAAATAAAAAATAAATTAATGGGGAGGAAAGAGAACATGACAACTCTTTCAAAAAATGTTTCTTTTTTCCTAAAGGGCTGGAGAGATAGCTTAGTGTTTAAGAGCACGTTTTGCTCTTACAGAGGATTTGGGTTCAGTTTCCAGCATCCACATGGTAGATTACAATGACCTGTAACTGCAACTCTAAGAAATCCAATGCCCTCTTCTGGCCTCCTCAAGCACAAGGCACACAAGTAGTGCACAGACATACATCTAGATAAAACACTCATACACTGGAAATAAATAATTTTTAAAAGCATTTGCTAAGGGGAGCAGAAAAATGGAAAGTGAATGAGCTAGGACACAGGGGCTTCACTTGCTGATGGTGATGCTTTTTGCCTGGGATGAAAATGCTAGAGCATCTCCAGGGAAGACAATCCCATCAAAGAGGGGAGACTCTGCCAGTATGGAAGGGAAAGGAGATGCCTGCAGAAGGGCTAAGAGAGAAGGAACGGCAGGGCAGATGAGAAATCCTTACCAGTCAGTCGATGCACTCAGTACAGCAAGATGCTGGGACCAGTGCACAACTGCATCTTAGAGAAGTCACAGCACCAGCTGAGAGCAGTTTCGGATGAGAAGCACACTGGGTCTGGCAGTGTCAAGAGGCCCCTTGGGATTCACGGTCAGACATCAAGAGCTCGGCTGTGCAGGCTGCCACGCAGCTTCTCCACCCAGGCTCATTAGCCAGGGGCTAGGGCAGTGGAAGCAAAGCAGAGGGCAAGTCTAATGGGGGGGGTACTCAGCAGAGGGCAAGTCTAATCAGGGGGGATACTCAGCAGAGGGAGAAGGTCAAGGAGGTTGAGGGTGTTCAGGAACCTGAACTGGGTACAGAGGAATGAGGAAAGAACAGAGTTTTGTCTCAAAAAAAAAAAAAGTGAGGCTCCCTTTTTTATTTATTATATGAGTGGGTTTTGTGTTTCTTTTTGCCATTGTGTATATATGTGCATACCTGGTGCCTGCAGAGGCCAGAAGAAGGAATCAGATCCTCTGGAAATGGAATTACATATAGTAAGTAATGAGCTGCCACATGGGTGCTGGTAACAGAACCTGGGTTCGGCAAAGAGTGGCAATTGCTCTTAACCTTTGAGCCACCTCTCCAGCTGGCACAACAGCTTCTCTCATGGGAGTGGCCTGTTTTTCTTTTGTGAATCTTTGGATAGTTCTGTGCTCCATAAACCACTTAATCACTCTTATCTCCCCCCCCCACCTTATCTTCTAGATAAACACAAAACAAGAGCAATGCCCTCAAGGGATATGAGGTGTGGGGTGAGGGCAGGGTTGTCTTATCAGGGAAGCAAGATAAACCCCCAAGAGGTTTTACTGCACGAGTGAATGGAAGACAAAGAATTCAGTTTGTTAAAGCCAAAGGCAGAAGAGTAAAAGGAAACACAAGTGTTTGTGGGCTACTCTAGGCTCTTATAAGAGTAAGGTAGATAGAATCAGCTGGTAGAAATGGAATTGTTGGTTAAAAACAAAACAAGCATGTGGGCCCTAGTCAGACTCTGAAAATCCACTGTGAAATGGGCTGCAAATATAGCTCAGCGCAGCAGGAGAAGGGAGGCTCAAAGGACCACGGAATCTTGTGTTCAGCTTGCCCATCAACTGTCGTACAAACGGCAAGGGCCACTGAGACACAGGTTGCTAAGGTGCCCAACCTCCAGGAGTCCATTTTCACATTTCTGGTCTTCTCTCTAAGACTTCCTCATCTTTTGAGTTTTGCCTGTTTGTTGGGGGAGGGGAGCAGCAGGAAAGTTTGGAAGAGTTCAGCATTAGGGAAAACATCTGGTTAAACCCACCACTTATCCCCATTATTTGTAATAGTTGTGTTTGGCTTATGTTTTAGCTAGCCTTGTTATTAAATATAAAAGCAATAGGATTAAAAAGTTCTGGATGGGGTAAATACTGTAATTAAAAAGGCACCAGTTGGGTTTGTTAAGCTATAATTCTAGAATGCTGGCCTCCTTGCTAGAGTTTTCTTCTTGTCTTTAAACATTTTTTATACCTAATAAAATTTGTTTGAAACGATTTAACTGTTATTGGCACTTCCTGTTAGTCAAACACCACCCAAAATTCCCAAGAAAATATTCTTACTCAAAAAGTCCTGGAGCAAGAATGTCACAGACACCATCCTAAGAGCCTGGGCATGCCACATGCATGCACACACCACCTGTCACGTGGCCTGGTAAACTGATAGGCAACTCTCCAGTTCACAAAGGCACTTTTCTAACCCTTCTGAAGTTACAAAATCTTACTGGGGGAGAAAAAAAATCAGGCACTTTGATCAAGCTATGAAGTTATGATAGTAAGAACCAGGCAAGAGGCAGCAAAGCCTGGTTACTAATACCCAGTGAAAGAGGCATACAAAATTAAATAAATATTAAGGCAGTACAGGTACAGCTGAAATTAATTAGAGGACCTGAAATAAAGCATCTCCGAGGCTGGCGAGTGACATACTGGCTGGTAGAGGGCACTTGCCCAAAAGCCTAATCACCTGAATTCAATCCCAGAGAGTCACATGGTAGAAGAGTTGATTCTTCCGACCTCCACAGAGGGTGCCTTGTGGCATTCCTTCACCCACCCCACACAAAAATATAGACAGATGGGTGGGTGGGTGGATAGATGGATAGTTGGATATAGACAGACAGACAAATAAATGTAAATTTTAAACATTTTTAAAAGCTCTTTTAAGTTCATTTTCATTGCATCATGTTTAAAAGGTGTGCAAAAATATATGTGGCACATAAACAGACATGGCTCCTCAGTTAAGGGCATCTACTGCTTTTGCAGAAGATATGGGTTTGGTTCCCAGCATCCACACTGTGGTTCACAATCACCTATAACTCCAGTTACCATGGGATCCAACACCCTCTTCTGGCCTCTGCACACAGGAGCCAGGCACATGCACATAAAAAAATAAGTAAACTTAAAATGCCCTCTAGGGAACAATGCTGACAAACAAATCTGGATATGGTGAATTTTAAACACACATAGCCTACACCGGGTACTGAATAGCAATTCATAAGGATCAAGTTTGGAAAGTCTTACTTCTCCCTTGGAGATAGCCTAGAACACAAAGCCCCAAACTGAGACCCTCCATAGTCCCATAGCATTTCCTACATAAATGAAAAGAGGCACAAAGGAACAGGGTTGACATTGACTGAGAAGCCTCTGCTTCTGGGATTCGGTGTACCACCTCTAATCTGAGTCTGGAAATTTCAATGTAATTGGGGCGGGGGTGGGGGCCTTTCAGCAGCTAATTCTTCCCAACATTAGCTATTCTAATTCTGTACAAAAGTAATCTAGTCGTTTCCTCTCTTCCAGTGTTCAAATTAAAGGGAGAAAAAGCGTTCTTGCCTGCATGTCACCACCCCTTCTCAAGGCCAATGGTCACATCAACTCATCCTCCCCCTGACTTTCTGCAGAGATCCCGGTGGCGGACCAGAGAAGATACAACCTTGGAAATTGAAAGGATAACTTTCACACTGGAGGCACTTAATGAAGTTCACAGAGGACTGCTGATGTCAGGGGCACATCTCCCTAATGAAAATCTCTGCTTCTCCCATCCCCTCGCCCCGTTAGGTTTCTGTGGTCCTTCCCGGAATCTCTTCCAATGACGAAGACCCCAAGAGCTGACACGACCCCTCCACTGTGACAATTTCATTAAGACACCAAGGAGAAAAGCTAACATATTCCGGCACCCAGCCAATCACAGGTCAGCAAACACAATCTGCCCTGCCCTGTCAAGACAAAGCAGGGGGTCACTATCTATGTACAAAAGTAAAGATTCCCCCACAGGCCCATTTCTATTAAGTCACTACCTCCAGGAGCTAGGACATCACGAATGTCAACTCCCTCCTTCATGGGCTATCAGAATCAAGAGTGTCACTTTGAGCACCACAGTGCTCGCAATTAAGTGTATTTAAGCGCGCGCTTCCCTGAGATACCATCCTACTGTAATTGTGTCCTCTACAACACCAAACACTTCAGCTCGTTCAGTCGTTTCTCTCCCGTTCTCTGGACAGAATCCGGACTTACTTCTTCATTAACCTTCCTTCCTTTCCTTTCCTTCCATCTCTGCCCCATCACCAGCAGCAAGAAAACAAGTTTTCCCACGTGTCACCTGAAGCCCCGACTTTGGGAAACGCCCCCCTTTCCTCCGCCAGCCCGCGCCACAGTGAGAGCCCTGAATGCAGCCGCGGGTGCTACTCCGGTCGCCTCCACAAGCCAGGGGACTACAGGAGGCTTCAGGCTGATCCACATAAGCCAGGCCTTTGCCTCATCTACGAACCTAGCCGCTTCCTCTCCAGCCCTGAGTGAGCTCCCGCGCCAGGTGAAACACCCGGCGAGGCGCGGTGCTGGGGGAAAAAGGGCGCTGGAGGAAACGCTCTACAACGTGCGCCTGGCCGGGGAGCGGCGGTGCGCAAGGCTCCGGCCGAGCGCGGGCGGGGTGACCTGGGGAAAAGAGGGGCGTGTGCTCTGCGCCTCACAGTCCCAGATGCTACCACTCCGCTGCACCGTGACACCCGCGAGCCGCACTCTTCGGTCCCCAGCGTCTCTCTTTCCCCCAGACCCAGCCTGGCCCAGTCTGGGCAACACGCTGCAGTCTGCGCGCCCTTGTGGGGACAGCCTCCTCCTAGCTCTCCCGAGCGCGCAAACTTTCCCAGCCACAATCGCTCCGGCCTCCCCCGGGGGGCTTTCGGAAAGTGGGCGCCCCCTTAGCCTCTGAAAAACCCACTGAAAATATGGCGCCCTCGAACGTCGTTCCTTGGGCCCCGAATTGCCAGTCTCCAGGTCCCTCCCGATCCCCGCCGGCGCGAAATCTCAGCTCCTGGGGGTCGGGGAAGGAAAAGAGAGGCCGCCGCGCTGGATCCAAACCCTGACTGCTCTCGGCCCCGCGCTTCCCCTGAGCGGTCGGCGGCCAGTAGCTGTCTGATAGCGAGATGACCAGGGAAATGGGGAGTCGTGCAACCCGCAGGTCTCAGTGTCCGGCGTTGGGAAGCAGCCCCCGGTGCCTTTCGCCGCGAGCCGGGGCGGGAGACTTGTTTGCAAAGTGGCGCTGGAAGTCGGAGCAGCCACTGCTGGAATGAAGCTGCTCTGCCCTCCACCAACTCTGTCGGCGCCAGGGGCCCCAGCCGGGGTCCAGCAGACCCCCTCGGTGCAGAACGGGCCGCTTTTCCAACCCCGTTACCGGAAACCCGAAGAGGGAGCCCTGGAGGGGACCAGCTGCCTAGGGCAAGGGATCAGCTCTCCGGCTCCAGCTGGAAGACTATTTGCAAAGCCCGGCACCCGGGCTGAGTGCGGCGAAACCTACATGTGCAATAGACAGGTGCATTCGTTGCAATTTATTTTTCTTTTCTTGCAAAAAAAAAATCCCTCCTAGGAAATAAAATCTAGAAGCTTGACAGGGTTTTTCTACATTGACATCACTTACGAGATGCAAACCCAAGAAGAAAACCACCCACATATTCCTTCTGGAAAGGAGAGGGAAAAGGCACTCGAAATCCCTGCAGCGCGCATGTAGACTGTAGAGCAGGGTATCGCCACGCGCCGCGCCTTACCGCGGGGATGCAGCTACTGTCTCATTGCAGAGCGCCAGCCCCCGAGTGCAGCCGGCTCCGCTCCCGCTGCGCCTCCGCCGCCGCCGCCGCCGCTGGCTCCGGGCGCGGAACCGGAGCCGAGGGCGAGCGCGAGCGCACGGCCCGCGAGCGCCGGGAGGGCAGGAAGCGCGTCATCACTGGGGGACGGCGCGGCGGAGCTCACCACCGGGCTCCTGGGTGTCCGCACCCCGGGCGCGGGTTGGGGGCGCGCGAGGAGCTGTGGTCGGACTAGGGTGGGAGAGGCACAAGGGTCACCCCTGGCTGCCCCAGACACTGGGCTCGGCTCTGGAGAGGGATGAGGCGGCATAGGGACCAGGCGTCTGCTGGGATGGGGCCTTATTTCTCGGAGCGCCTCTCCTGAACCACCGACCGGGTCCTGGGAGGTTACTAGGTTGGATTTAGCCCCGCGGGTAGCGGGAACGCACGGGACTCTGCGTCCTTCTGCAGGAAGACACACAAACCGCACGCCAGGTCACTTGAGTTTAGGGAACGAACGACTCTTCCAGAAAGATGGGTAGCAAAGGGCGTGTTGCCTATTGCACTGATTTGGAATTGTTTGTTTTTTTAATTCGAGACAGCGTCTCACTGTGCAGACCAGGCTGGCCTCAAACTCAAGATAGCCGCCTGCCTCTGCCTCCAGAACGCAGGGATTAAAGACCTGCGCCACCACACCGGGCTTTATTTATTTATTTATGTCTCCTGTTACGCCCTGAAATAAAAAGTCAGTTATGTATCCCTTGTATATACAGAGTTCGGAAATGCTGGGATGGCAAGGTAAAATGTGAAGTTTATCTTAGGTAACCGTGTGAAGGGGAAAGGGGAACAAGTCACAAAATCTCTTTTCTTTAAAATTATGATATATGAGGAGATGCTCAAATAAACTAACCGACGTGTTCATCCGTGTATCCCAGTAGTTGGTGAAATTTTAGGTGATTTTTCTTTCTGCTTGGTTCTACTTTTTATTCTTAACCTTTGTAATTTTAAAAATTAATAAGAAACGGCCTTGATGGGTTTTTCCCCAGCTCAGTGTAGAGTGGCCAGGATAGACTCCTCTTCCCAAGAAGTAGATAGCAAATTTCTTCAGTTCCTCAAATGCAACTACAGTAACGGTATTGTCTATCAGCTTGAAATTGCCATCACTGTACACCCAAGAGTGAATCAACTTTGTAACTTGAAACTATCTTCAAGGAGTACTTTGGGACCTTGAATAAGCCTGGATGTAGTGTGGAAATAGTCTAGTCTTAGAGCAGAAGTTCTCAACCTATGGGTCTTGACCCCCAAAGGTTAATGACCCTTTCACAAGGGTCACCTAAGACCATCAGAAAACATAGATATTTACATTATGAGTCATAACCGTAGCAAAACTACAATTATGAATATCAATGAAAATAATATTATTGTTGGGGATCACCACCACATGAGAAACTGTATTAAAGGGTCACAGCATTAGGAAGGTTAAAAAACCACTGTTTTAGAGTAAAATGTAGCTTACTCCCTTTGCAGAGAATACACTTTATAAATCAGAACCCTCAATCAGAAAACAAATTACTGGGCCACTAGAAACAGTCCTAAAAGTTGCAGGACAGACGTTTCCCTGCTGCATGGATACACCCGCCTGTTCCCCCACTCCTTTGGATAGTACATTGGATAGGCTAGCAGAATAGAGGTAGCAAGATACCTCACAGGACATTCAGAAACAAATGGCTATTGATTTCAGTAAGAGCCTGGTAAGAAGCATATTAAATTGATGGTTGCCAAATTGTCCCTTAGTTTACTGAAAATAACAACCTTGTTTTTGTAGTTCAAGATCCAGGTTTCCATAAGAAGAAGAATGAGGGTTCTCCCACCCATTTCCTCCTTCATAGGGCCCAAGAGCTTTCCACAAAACATCTTAGAACTGGTTAGTTTGTCTTTCCCCAAACCTGGATGTCAAGATTTCTATTATGTAATACGTCCTTCTCTAGGTAGATCCACAGTTTGCAGCCCCCAACAGTGAGGCGCTGTTCAACAGTATAAGGCAAGCTCAGAGAGCAAGGAACCTGGCTTCAACCCTACCTAGATACAGTTTGGTAAACAATTTTCCCCATCAGTTCTTTGTCTAATACTTTTTTTTTCTAAAGACAGAATCTTACTATGTATCCCTGGCTGGCCTAGAACTAGCTATGTAGAACAAAATAGCATTGAAATCCTAGTCTCCTGACTCCACCTTTCAAATTCTAGGATTACAGGCATGCTACACTAACCCAGACTAATCCAGTCACTTTGCTCTTTTTAAAATCGCAAACAAGGTCTAAAAAGATGGGTCATCAGTTAGACATGCATGCTGCTTGTTAGGTCTCAAAGAAACCTGGGGAAAATCATTCAGTACCTGTGGCTGCTGCCAGTATTTCTCACTCAGCTGATGTGGGATTCCCCTCTGTATTCTGTGATTACCATTAATGAATAAAGAAACGTCTTTGGACCTATAGTAAGGCAGAACTTAGTAAGGCAGGGAAAACGAAACTGAATGCTGGGAGGAAGAAGGCAAAGTCAGAGAGAAGCCATGGGGCCCCCGGTGGAGGCAGCAGCGCTGAGACTTAGCTGGTAGGCCACGACCTCATGGTGATCACAGATTAATAAAAATGGGTTAAATTAAAATTTAAGAGCTAGCTGATAAGAAGTTAGAGCTAATGGGCCAAGCAGTGATTTAATTAATACAGTTCCTGTGTGATTATTTCGGGGCTGAGCAGCCTGGAACCAACAAGCAGCCTCCTTACAACACTCGGTCCTTACCCCAAACTCTCCAGCCGAGTGGTGGGCTGCACTTCCCCCAGCTTGGCTTTGCTCTATAACTCAGTCATTTTGGCTACACAGGTCTCTTGTCCTCTTGATCTTCAGCTCCTTTCTTAGTCAGCCTGCCCCCCTCCTCCTCTTCCTCCCTCACTTCCCCCCTCTTTCTTTCCTCTCATGGCTGGGTCTGTTCTGCTGGTCATGTTCAGTCTGGACCCTTCCACATGCCTCTGGCTATGATCTCTTTCATACCTACAATAAAACCTTTCTTCTCAACCAGACCCAGGAGCCCTCATGTCTTCATTTTCACTAACTGCTCTTGCAGAGGGCCATAGTTCAGTTCCCAGCAACCATAACATAGCAACTACCTATAATTGCAGATTCTGGGGGTGATTCAATGCCCTCTTCTGAGCTCCAAACCTGTACTTGCATGAACACACACACAGAGATTTAAAAGATAAAAATAAAAGCATTGAAGCAGCAGCTGAATCTTTCCTGACTTACTGGCATGAGAATATTTATGTGGCACTAATCTAATTGGTGCTATTCCACAGTCCTCTGCAATCAGTTAAACCCTTTTTTCCTAGAGAAGCAGCATTAGTCCTACAGTTCTTCACTATAATTTGGTTTTTAAACTAATATTTCTGGGCACTTCTTAACATGAACCTTCATTTCTATAACAAGTATTACTACTTCAAAGCACCCCATTGTTTCTTTGGTAAAACCAACTAGCTATGTATTGTCATGTATTTATATATACATTCCCCAATGGAAGTAAGATAGAGCCTATCTATGGTAACTTCTCTGAAATTGAGACTATTCCTGCTGGATCGGAAAACATAGCCATTTATAAACACAAAGTCACTCAAGTTATTTGTAAATTAAAAATTGCCTGTAGGAAGCTTCTGTCCTGCAAGCAACTATGATCTTAATTCCTGGCAGACCAGTAAAATAACAACAAAACAATTACCTAGCAAGGTTTTTCTTCCAGTCAGCAGATGAAAACACAAAGATAAAACCAATTCCATCTGAGAAATTTCTAAGATCTTTATGTGTTGTCCATTTTTTATTGATCAGATCACAGATAACTGAAAATGCATTGTACATGAATCAAGTGTTTGGGGGCATAATAGGAGTTTTCAAGTCACCTATACTAAATATATCTAACAACAACAACAACAAAAACCCATTTTCCTTGAGTTAGGTCTGCACTGACCACATTAGATTTCACTTAGAATCAGACACTGAGAGCTGCCCACCTCCCCGCCCCCATTCTCCTCCCACCCATCCCTAGCAGCTTGGTGGCCCTTACCCTCCCAGCTTCCGGTCTACTTCTAAAGGAGTCCAGAGTCACATTTCCTCAGCTCCATCCATATGGAAGAGCAAAAGTGAAGGTCCACAAAATCATTTGTTCCACTTAGGTTTATAACATTTGTTCCACTTAGGTTTATAACATTGAATTTTGTGCCATGTGAAGAATCCTCCTGGGACTGAGCACAGCCACAGTTCATAGTCCTCTCAAAATGCTGTGCTCTCCCTGGAGCAAAGAAGTGCAAAGCACATTTCTCCAAGAGCCTCAGTCACTCAGAACCAGTGACGGAAGCGATAGTCTCCCTTGAAATGTTGAGGTTTTCAGCAATCTCTCTCCTCATTTCTAAGTATAAGCTCCAGGAGATAATATGCCCAATGATTACCAGAGAGAATGAATGTTACGGGAATTGCCGTGCTGCACACACTTCATAAGTTGTTCTGTTTGAAGGACAGATGCCTGGGAATTTACAAAAAAAACTAAGATAATTTAGATATTTGGCTTTCTGAAACATGAGGCCTCTGCTCACTCTGGAGTTTTCAGAGTAGAGTGATAGACATGGTTTTAAATTTCTCTCAGAAGACTGGCTTCAGGATTACTATTGCACCCAACTAGAGCATGTTTAAGATTGCTTTTTTTCTTTCCTTTTCTTTTGTTTTTTTTTTGTGTTCTTTTTGTTTTGTTTTGTTGTTGTTGTTGTTGTTGTTTTGAGTCCGTGTTTCTCTGTAGCTTTGGAGCAAGTCCTGAAACTAGCTCTTGTAGACCAGGCTAACTTCGAACTCACAGAGATCCGCCTGCCTCTGCCTCCTGAGTGCTGGGATTAAAGGCGTGCGCCACCACCGCCAGGTGCCTTTTATTTTCTTGCAGTCTATAAAACAGACTGTAGAAGGTTCTGGAAATGTGTCTGGAAGAAAACGGGTATTGCCTGTCGCCCCAGCACTAGAGAGGTGGAAGCAGGAAGATCAGGAGTTCAAGGTCCCTCTCAGCTACTTAGCAAGTTCAAGGCTTGCCTGGGATGTATGAGATTTTGCCACACACACACACACACACAAAAACCCTACACAACCACAAAGATAAAAGAAAATCATCACAACATACTGTTTTGAAAAATATCAATAATTATCTTGTCAAATTAAATTTACTTTTAGTCCAAATTGTTCCTATAGAGGGAATAGTTTGAGAGATGAGATGCTTTTCTTTTGGTTGCTTTCTCAATATCTTTATTTACTTATTTGAGACAGAGTCTCACTACATAGTCTTGGCTAGTGTAGATGGATTTTTCTTTGGGTCACCAGCTCACAAAAATGACACAGAGACTCATTATAATTTATGAAAGCTTGGCCTTAGCTTAGGCTTGCTTCTAACTAGCTCTTATAACTTAAATTAGCCCATACTTTTAATCTACATTCTTCCACATGCTTGTTACGTCATCTCCATTTAGCCCATCCTGTTTTCTCTGAGTCTGTTTGGCAACTCTGCCTTTCCTCCTCCCAGAGCTCTCTCTGTCCAAAAGTCTGGCTAGACCTCCTGCCTAGCTATTGGCCGTTTAACTTTTTATTAAACCAATCACAGTCACATATCTTCACACAGTATCATCAAATATCCCACAATGGGCTAGCTTGGAGCTTCCTATGTAGCTGTTTATTTGTTTGCTTGCTTGTTTTTAATCCTAGCAAGCCGATAAGATTGTAAGCAGAAGCAGCAGCCACCTAGAAGAGGACAGCCTTAGTACACAACACCGCAGCAGAGAAGCAAGACAGACCTGCCTAAAAAAGATGGAAGGTAGGAACTGACGCCTGAAAGCTGTTCTCTGACCTCCACATGTGTGCTATGGCATGTTCGTTCATGCACAAACACTCAAATAAATAAATAAATAAACCTTTAATCTTTAAAGTTGTAGATCATTAAACTATCATTACATATGTAACCTTAATGTCTCTTTTAGTCATTTGGGATTTTTAAAATTATTTTAATTGTGTGTGTCAGTCTGTGGGCATGTGTACATGATTGCAGATGCCCGTAGAGGTCTAATCTACTGAAGCTAAAGTTACAGAGGGTTGTGAGCTGCCTGGCATGGTTCCTAGGAGGTCCTCTGCAAGAGCAGGTCACATGCTTAACCATGGAGCCATCTTTCCAGATCCCTGGGTTGATTGGTTATTTAGGTTTAGAGATAGGGCCTCATGGCATAGCCCTGGCTGGCCTGGACTAGTTATACAGACTGGATAGCCTGGAATCTGCTATGTAGACTGTAGCATCTGCGTCTGTGTTACCCTCTCGGTACAGTTTGTACGCCACTGTACTGCAAGCTGGGCAAGGGCCTGGAGATTGAAAGAACACACAAGAGACCTGGGTCATTCGAAAGGAGATCAGCTGAATGCCGTTTATTCAACTTTGGGGAAGTCCTTATATACCTAGCTGCTGCACAAGGAATTCCCCCCAGGCAGGAATTGCCACACCCAAGATGGAGTAAACAATGCCCTACAGCTAATCAACAGGCGGGGCAGAGGGAGCACAGGAACAAACAGAATGTTTTAGATGGCTGACCAGAAACTGTCCTCAAGATGAACCCCAGGAGCAGGGGTAGACCCATGGGCCCTACAGTAGACCAGTCCAGTCTTAAACTCAAAGAGATCTCATGGCCTCTACCTCTGGAATGGTGGAACTAAAGGTACCACCACACCTGACACTCTCTCTCTCTCTCTCTCTCTCTCTCTCTCATGGTGGAATTAAAGGTACCACCACACCTGACTCTCTCTCTCTCTCTCTCTCTCTTCCTCTCCCTCTCAAGTGTTATTAACAATATTAATATCAACAATACAAAGATATTGTGGTTCAAACTTTTAAACTTGAAAATAAGTGATTTTTCTAATTCTATCATCAGAAGACTAAGGCAGGTAGAATTCTATGAATGTGAGACAAGCCTGATATTTAAGGATCAGATCAGCTTTAATTTTAAAGTAAGCTATATTTGTTGCTATGTAGGAAATGTCTTTCAAGGTCTACGTTTAATGTGATGGATTTGTCATAAACAAAATAAGACTAAAATGATTAGATCACATAAGATATTTTTAATACAACTTGGGGGTGATAACCAGCAGCTCTGGGTCCGTTTCAGACACACATCCAGTATTATTGTTGTTTGTCTGGTTTTATTTTTTTTGTTTGTTTTGTTTTGTTTTTTAAAATCAGTTGCTACACTGGTGCCAGGATCCATTATGAGCAAGACAGGCTTCCTCCCAGAATAAAAACAGAAACCTCCCTTCTGAGGTTACAGAAGCCATACCTGGATCCAAATCAATTGTATAGATTTTAAATATTTCCTTTTATCTTATCCCTTGCCTCCAAGTCACAAGCGCCAGGGGCTTAAAAAGTGTTGAGATATCATTCTTTTGTGGAGGGCCAGTCCTAAGCACAAAGGGCCAGCTGAAGACCTAGCGATCTATATGCAGGTTTTCAGGCCAGACTTGCCAGGCCTGGGAGTCACTGCTCTGCCAGGGCTCTAGCGAAACTACCCTCTTGCCATTTTGAAAGTGCTGGTACGTTCCTCCAGGCCCACTTTCTAGAATACCATTGGTTCTGGGCCTTTGAACTTTTTCATGTTGTCTCAAAGGCTGTTATAAACTCGGGGTTTCCCACAGAAGTCAAAGCCACATTTTGCAAAGCTGCTAACATTGACCTGCTGCAGAATCTTTATTTTTCTTTTTTGTTTTGTTGTTGTTGTTTTGGTTCTTTTTTCTTTTTTGTTTTTCAAGGTAGGGTTTCTCTGTAGTTTTGTAGAGACTCTTGTAGACCAGGCTGGCCTCAGACTCACAGAGACCTGCCTGCCTCTGCCTCCCTAGTACTGGGATTAAAGGCATGTGCCACCACCACCCGGCCCTGCTACAGAATCTTGAAAAAAAAAAAAGCTGAAGATAGAAAGAAATATCTACTCTAGTAATTTATTTATTAATTTTAAGCATGTAGTTTTCTTTAAAAATAAGTTTTTATTAATTCTGTGACAATTTCAAACATGCATACAATGTATGTTGACCATATTTACTCCTTATTTCTCCCCTTTACTTCTCCCAGACCCACCCCTTACTCCCCATCTCACCTCCAGCTTCCTGACCTCTCCAATTCAAGAATTTTTAATTTATCAGCTCTCAATTTCATTCTTTGTTTTTGAGACAGTCTCTCTGTGTAGACCAGACTGGCCGCAAACTCAAGAGAGTTGCCTGCTTGAGAGCTGAGATTAAAGGTATACCACCACCACACCCAGCAGCCAGATACATTTCTCAAAGAATCAGAAAGAGAGCATGAAGGAACTGATCATTCTAAGACCCATTGCCTGTGTGCCTAAAATGAAAAAAAAAATGGTGGCAGATTGCAACAAAGCCTCATTTTGATACTGATGAATGTCTCACTCGTCAGTTTATTTATATGTATGGCTTCTTTACCTGCATATATGGATGAGTACCACATACATGCAGTGCCAGTGGAGACAGGAAGAGGACAAACTCTGGAACTATAGTTAGAGATTTGTGTGAGCTGCCATGTGGGAACTGAACCTGGATTTTTTGCTGGAGCAAGGGCTCTTAACCACGGAGCCATCTCTCCAGCTCCGAGCCTTCACTTTATGCCCTAAACTACAGCACTCAGAGCACTGTCATTAGATAAATCAGCTCAGCTGACAATGGCCCTCAGATGCGCAGTTCCCAACTCACAGGTGAACGGCAACAACAATGAAAAGTTAAAAATAAAGAAATGAGCAAACTCACAAAAAAAAAAACAGGTGTGTAAAACTAATGTTTTCCCTTTGAATCTCTCATCCCCTTCTGGAAATTTATTTAATGACTGGAGATGGAGCTTTGAAGATTGCTTTCCTAGTGTGTGGAAGCCAAGGAGTCAAATGCAGATACGACAAAATAATAAGAATATTTGTCTAGTCTTCTCTGCATCCTTGCTCCTTATCCCAAGCTCCTAGTTCCTTTCTCTAAATCTCTCTCTTTTTTCCTTTGTTTTATTTATTGATTGATTTGATTCAGGTCTCTCTGGTTGTCCTGGAACTTGCTATGTGGACCAGGCCAGCCTCAGATTCAGAGACACCCCCCTACCTCTGCCTCCTGAGTTCTGGGATTAACTAGTTAAAGACAATGTTGCAGTTTTAACTAACTTCTCTTCAGCACATTCTATGCAAATACAAAGTAGTCATATGTTCACTTTTTTTCTACAAATGTGAACCCTCTTCTATTGCATTAGTTACTATCTCTCTATGGGTAGGTTTGTTCTCAGTACGTTGCTAAAAAACTTTGGAAATGTGTAACAAAAGTAAACAGAATTATAAAATGTAAAATTATAAAAAGGAACCTAATCACCCTACTCCAACAACCTCAAAATATTACAACTCGGTACACATACCTTTTATTTTTCACTTATTTATGCATGTCCTAGATTTTTGTTTTGTTTTGTCTTTAGTTTATTTTGTTTTAAACAAGGTCTCACTAGGTAGCCCAGGCTGACTCAAAATTCATTAAAAATAACTCAGAATAGCCTCAAATTTTCAATCCTCCTGCCTCAGTATCCCAAGCGCTGGGATTGCAGGTGTACACCAGCACACCTGGCTGAGTGCGTATTTTAAAGCAAACCCCACGTACTTCTTCATTTCCTCACCACACATGCTTCCTAGCCCGACAAACACTGATAGTTTATGCACCTCCCCTATCTCATGAAGCTCTTGTATCAATGTCTGTTGACCCAAACCCTGGACTCAGAAGTTTCTGAGACTTAACTCTGTATCACACTCTTTGCACCAATTATGAATTAGCCATTCAAGTCTGAGTGTGAATTGGAGCTTCCATCAGTGAGGTGAGGCAGGGTTGTTTCTCCACTTTAGGGTAAAAACAAAATGAATGTCCACCTGTGTGCTAGCTCTGCAGGTTTGGGTCGTGGGGTGAAAGTAAATTGCCTTGCTGGGTACTTTCATTTGTTTCTGCATCTCTTTGTGTGACACTGGGAGCACCCCAAATTATTTTTTTAATGTCAAACATTAGATTTGTTTCCCCACTTCTTTTTATCTTCTTTTCTGCCTGCCTTCTTTTCTTTCTGTTTTCTTTCTCATATGTTCCAAGCTGACTGGAAGAACTTATTTCAAGTCACTATGTAGCTGTGGATGGCCTTGAGCTTCTGATTTTCCTGCCGCCATCTCCCAAGTGCTGGGATTACAGGCATGCACTATCATGTCTGATTTATGTGGTGCTGGGTATGAAGCCAAGGCTTCCAATTGTAGATGGAGGCTTCTTGTTCATTTCCTGGCTGCCCAGACCTGAAATAATCACGCAGAAATTGTATTAATTAAAACACTGCTTGGCCTATTAGTTTATGCATATTTCTAGCTAGCTCTTACATCTTAAATTAACCCATCTCTATTAATCTGTGCATCAACACAAAGTCGTGGCCTACTGTCAAGTATCCAGCAGGCTCCAGCGGGCATCTCTTCCTTTGGCAGCTACATGGCGTCCATCTGACTCCATCTTCTTTCTTCCACCATTCAGTTTAGTTTTCCTACGTAGCACTATTCTACCCTGCCACAGGCCCAAATCAGCTTCTTTATTAACAATTGATAATAAACATATCCACAGCATGCAGAGGGGAATCCCACATCACCTCTCCTTTTCTGTCTAAATAAAAAGGAAGATTTTTAACTTTAACATAGCAAGATTATATACAACAAAACAGTTATCAAGCAATAATTATAGTTACAATATTTAGTCCATTTATATTTGGTAAATTAAGGAAAATACTCTGTCACCTATCCTACATTTGTGAGTCTAAAGTTTTATATATAATCTATCTTTTATAATTATAACTATCTTTTTTCAATTCCATCAAAGACTCCAGAAGAATATAATATTACCTATGTAAACAGGAAGTGCATTGTAAGCAACTTCCAAAACTCTAGAATTGACAGAGACATCTTGTTGCCTGGACAGTCAATATCTGTAATATTGTAATATTGGGGCATCCATCTTCAGCCTGTAGGCCCATAATATCCGGCATACTTTTCCACGAAGGAGGAAATTTGAAGATCTGTTCTGCCTTGTAATGGCAAAGTTCATCAGTTGTGTTCTTTCATGTCCTGCAGAATGTCTGGCAATTTCTTATGTAAAACAGGAACCTTGGAGGACCATCCCGTCTTTTGGAAAGTTTAGCAGTCACTTTTCTGTGGGTTCTGCATGTCCAGTTCATACAGCATTCCATCAAGCAGTCCAGGCAAGAGCAGTTTCTTACCCAAATGGCTAACGAACTACATAAGGATCCTCTTCGGTGCCCATCATCCTCTTGAAGTAAATTGGTGCTGCCAGGAGCAGAAAAGCCATGAAAAGTCATAAGTTCTTAAAACATTTTAAATGTCATACTCTGTACATCTTTGAAGAATATCTATCTATCTAAAATATAACTCTGTACATCTAGAAAACTAACTAATATGACTACAAGCTTGACTGTTATAGATGACTATTAATCTGTATTGCTTAACTATACATTACATTTTTAAATGAGCTGCACAAACTCATTAATCAAGAGCAGAAATAAACATATAACAAAATAACCTTAAATTTGTATCAATAAACTAAGATCTACACCAAAGTAAAGCATTAATTTCTATAGCATATTGTCCTTTAAATGTAAACATTTATAAACAATCATTTAGGAAATTTGGGCATTGTTCTCTAGACTACTTTCTGCTGATTGGGGCACTGTTAATCAGGTCTTTCATGGGGTATCCTGTGTGGTAGGTTCATCTCAGCCAGCAGTCCTGAAGCTGTCATGGACGTTGGATTACCTAGGCTAGCACTTCATGGGTCTTATTTGATCAAACCATATTAGCCATAACTTTGTATCCTCTATGGAAACAAAAGCAGAGCCTCTTTTCCAAAGCAACATATCCTTAGACCCAAATTTTGAAGTCAAGGTACCTTTAAAACATATATGTTGGTTTAGTTTAGCAGCCCATACAATGAAATGTCTCTCTGTACTTAGCTCATTCACAGTCAAAAATTCAAAGAAAACACAATAATATACATAAATCATACTTTCTGTGTATATTCCATCTTTACGTGACTTATTTTTCTTACTTGATTACTTTTTCTACAAGTTTCATATTTATTTTATTATCTTTACTCCTTTAGTCTATGACTGTCTGTATTCTTTTATATTATAATTGTCTATATTCTTTTTTTTACCACTATACTAACGAGGACTGTCTATATTCTTTTTTCTCTCTTAAGTCTATGTACATTTATTCAACACTGTGACCCATTTAGAGGTTTTTTTCATCTGAATTTGTCTTTGTTGCATGTGTATCTGTAATTATTTTCTGACCAGGAGCACATTTTTTCTTTTAAATGCTAAGCGGGCATGGCTAGGACCAACTCTGTGGTCCTGCTTTTGGCTCTGCTCAGCCCAACATGGCAAAGGCATGACCACTGCCTCTGAGAGCCATGCACACTGCCCTAACTCCAGGGTCGCAGCAGGTCTATGTTACCATTAAGCAATTTGTAATACGCTGTTCACAGACCCCATTTAAGTGATTGGCCTCCTGAAAGAGCCAGAGATCATTCTGCCATCACGAACCAGGAAGTCGGATCTTAAAGAAGCCATGCAATTTTTGCTGCTAACACTGAGTCAGGAAGACTTCTCTTAAAGGAGCTGTGCCTTTGCTTACAACCAGCAAACAGAGTCTATCTGAAAAACCGCAGCTACCGAGAAGCTGTGCTTGGCTTCCATTTTTGTGGGTCTAGAAGCCCTCTTTTATAAAAATGCTTTTTTAGGCTTTATGTGAATGGTTTTTGCTGAACGTTCAGATGCCATTCTCCCAGTCTTCCAAGCAAATACTCTCCTGACTGAAGCACATATACCTCTGCCCTGTTTGCTGTGTCTCTTTAGTATGTTTATCTGCACACCTGGAGCAGCCCATTTTCATTTTCTTCTATAGCTTTGAGTTGAAGAAAGCCACTCACTGCTGTGTAGATGTTCCGTATTCTAGACTTATGGTACAATATCTTTTGGTCTTCCATCCTCCTATGTAAACTTGAAATTGATTCAGTTGATTTGGTTCAGGTTTGACTTGTAGGCAAGGATACTTCATAGACGCTACACCAGCGTGACAACCTTTCAAAAAGGTTATATTAGCCAGTACACTCAGGAGGTGTCATCTGATAGTTCCATTGCCAAGTTCCATGGGTTTTTTTGTTGTTTTTAACAGAGTCTTGTTATGTAGTCTCAGTTGGTTTGGAACTCCTTATGAAAACTAGGCTGACCTTGAACTCGAGATCTGCCTGCCTCTGACTCAATTCTGCTCAATTCTGGCGTGGAAGGCCTGGCAGGAATTTTTAACCCAAAGCTGAATCAGTTCCTTTTCCCATTGTTGTAATAAAACAGCCTAATCAAAGCAAGCTAAGGGGAAGGGCTCGCTGTGACTCACAGCTTGAGGATACAGTCTGTCCTAGTGGGGAAGTCGAGGCAGGGGAAGCTTGAGGCAGCAGGTGACATTGTATCCACGATAAGTAGCAAACAACAAGGAACGCTGGTGCTCAGTTCACCTGGCCTTTTGCTTCCATTCAGGACCCCAGCTCTTACAAAGGGGCCCACCCACATTCAGGGTGCTTCTTCCCACCTCAGTTAATGTACTCTAGATAATGCTTCACAGGCATGCATAGAGACTTGTCTCCTAGGTGATCCTAGACCCTGTCAAATCAGCCATGGATATTAATCACTACTCTTGTTTTTGTCCACAATTCATCAGAGGCTCTGAGGAGAGGATGTTCTAAATCCAGCACTCACAGGAGACGGAATCAGCCTGGCTGTAAAATCCTCCTGAAAAGAATTGTTCCTGGGGTCTCAGAATTTTTTGAACTGAGATATTTATGTTCAAACTGACAAAAAAATATAATCATAATAAAATTTCTAAATAAGAAGGTTCTAAATCTTTCTAAATCCCTATCAAATGAAGATTGAAAACTTTTCATTTCAACACTTTGCCTTCAGAGATTTAAAAAATCAAAGTCCGGCTCACGAGTTAAGAGCACTGGCTGCTCTTCTAGAGGACACAGGTATGATGCCCAGCACCCACATGGAGGCTTACAACCACCTGTAACTCCAGTTCCAAGAAACCTAATGCCCTCTTCTGACATCTGAGGGTACATCCATGGTACACAGGCATGCAAATAATTCATATGTATAAAATAAAATTTAAAAATTTAAAATCTTTTTAAAAAAAATCCAGGACCCTTTACAAGCACTTGATACTGTCACCTTGTCATATTGTCATGGGTGTGTGTGTTTTCAATCTATTTGTCTTGGGGTTCCCATTGCTGTGATGAAACATCATGAAAAGCAAGCTGGGGAGTGTTGGGGAATATTATTTTCAGGTGTGTTTCCTTTGTTTATGCTATATTCGTTTAACACTAAAGCTGTGATTCTGATTCTTTGCCTGTCTAAAACTCCAGATGGTCCTAATAAAAAGCTGAATGGCCAATAGCAAGACAGGAGCAAGGATAGGCAGGGCTGGCAGAAAGAGTATAAATAGCGGGAGAAATGAGAGAAAAGAGGGAACAAGATAACAAGGAGAGTAGGAAACTAGGGAGCAGCCACCCCATCACCCAGCCAGCCACGGAGTAAGAAGGAAAATAAGACATACAGAAGTAAGAAAGATAAAAGCTCAGAGGCAAAAGGTAGTGAGGATAATTTAAGCTAAAGCCAGATGTTTATAACTAAGAATAAGCTTTTGTGTGTGATTTACTTGGGAGCTGGATGGTAGACCTCCCCCCTTCCCCCACCAAAAAAGCCAAAAGAGTAAAATATCACACAATAGGGCAGAAAAGGGTTTATTCAGCTTACACTTCTATATTGTAGTCCATCACTGAAGGAAGTAGGGACTGGAACTCAAATAGGGCAGGAACCTCAAGGGAGGAGCTGATTCAGAGGCTATGGAGGAGTGCTGCTTACTGGCTTGCTCCTCATGGCTTGCTCAGCCTGTGTTCTTATAGAACCCAGGACCACCAGCCCAGAGATGGCACCACCTACAATGGACTGGGTCCTCCCTCATCAATCAGTAATTAAGAAAATGCTTTTTAGGCTGGCCCACAGCCCAATCTTTTGAAGACATTTCCTCAATCAAGCTTACTTCCTCTTAGATGACTATATGTCAAATTGACATAAACCTAGCCAGCATGGTATTTTAGTTGTAATTTTTGGGAAAATCTCCTTAATTGTATAACAGAGCCTATCAGCATCTATAAGAAGAAACAATTCTCAGCCAGTCTGAAATTAAGTCTGGTTATTCACTTTAAGAATGTTAGGGAGATGGAAACTCTTCTCTGCAGATGAAATCTCCATGGAGATGAATATTCCCAGATTGCAAAGAGGGTCTGGTAGGACTGGAGGCGGGAGGGGAGGAGGCAAGCAAAGTGCTGGGCATTCCTTCTGGAGACTTGAACTGCCATTAAGCAGAGGCTTTCTAGGCAAGCTTTGTTGGCTTCTCATCCCAATGCCAGGTCCACCCTGTTCTGAGAGCTCCCGGTTTGCATCATCTCTTCCTGGAGAAGCAGGCGATAAAGGTTCAGAGACCCCACTTTTGGGAAGCCCATCATAATTGCTGACAATTCTGAGGCACACACATATCTGCTGAGCTTCACCTGCTATATTTGGTTCCTTACAATCCTGTAGCTCTCGGAAGTATTGCCTGAAGAATTCTAGACATGGGCTGGAAAGACGGCCCCAAAGTTAAGGGGTCTTGCTGCCAAGGCTGATGATCAGGGTTTGATCCTGGGGACCCCCATGGTGTAAAGAGAAAATCAATTCCTGAAAATTGCCCCCTGACCTCCATACCTCTCTCCTTACAATAAATAAATGTAATAAAAATTTTAAAGAATTACAAAACATAGCCAACTGCCCTGTGAATATGTCTGCATTTTTCTGTACTCTCAAGGCAAGGCTGTTAGTTTCTTAACTTTTTCTTTTTTATTATTATTTTAGTTATGTGTATGTGGGAGGTTGGTGCTATATGCATATGCATGGAAGTTCCCACGGATGTCAGACGTGTCAGAATCCCCTGGAGCTGGGGTTACAGACGGTTATAAACTGCCTGATGTGGGCTCTGGGAATCAAACTCAGGTCCTCAGGAGCTGTATATACTCTTAATCATGAGCCATCTCTCCAGCACTGACTTTCTTTGTATATGATAAAATACTAAGGCTGGAAGCAACTTAAAAAAGAGTTTGGTTTGGGCTCATGGTTCTAAAGGGAGAGCCCATAACGGTGGGGATGGCACAGAAGCAGGCAGCCAGAGCAAGAAACTGCGAGAGCACACCTTCACAGGCATGTAGAAAGCAGAGTGGGAGCTATGTTGTCTGAGGGTTTTCTATCCTGCCCAGTTCCCACAATTGTTAAGTCCCAAAGAAATCACACAGAAGTCTACATTAATTATAAACTGATTGGCTCATTAGCTCAGGCTTCTTATTAACTCTTACAACTTATATTATCCCATTATTCTTATCTATGCTAGCCACATGGCTCGGTACCTTTTTCAGCGAGGCAGTCACATCTTGCTTCTTCTGTGGCTGGGTCATGACTGCAAAGGAATGGGCTTCCTCCTTCCCAGAATTCTCCTGTTCTCATTGACCCACCTCTACTTCCTGCCTGGCTACCGGCCAATCAGCGTTTATTTAAAGTATAATTGACAGAATATAGACAATTTTCCCACACCATAGCTATACTCTCAAAGCTACCCCCAGTGATGTACTTCCTGCAGTAGTTTGTCTCCATGTCCTAAAATTTCCATAGCTTCCCCCAAACATTGGGACCAAGTGTTCAAATACATGAGCCCATGGGAAGTATTTTCATTCATCACAGCAAATTTCATGTTTGATCAGAACATGCCTACTTAGACCATGAACAACACGTTCACCGTGCGACAGAGGTGAGTCTGTGCCAAGCAGGGCTCTGCCTGCCATTCTGAGTTGAGTGTCCTTTAAAGACTGCTATATGCTCCACCACGGCCCCTTTCTGCCATTCCTTTTTGGAGTCTGGAGAAGTGTGGACATATCATGACCAACCAAACATACTGGTGACAGTGTGGAACCAACCACAGGGAGAAAGACAGAGGCAAGGCGGGCATGAGACCAGAGGCCGCCAAGGGCCTCCCAGAAAGTGACTGAGGAAATGAAGGGTGAAGAACAGTGGGCAAATAGAGAAGGATAGACAAGGACTTGCTGGAAGCTGAAGGACACCAAGAAGCAGAACAGCAAAGGTGAGTGATCAAGAGGACACTAGAAGGAGAGGCTTAGAGGATACTGGAAGAGTAACCACCAGTGTAGGATTCTGGGAACATCTCTATCCAGGTGATGCAGCCTCACTCATGGCTGATTTCATGAGACAGTCTCAGCCTAGTCTACTCCTTGTAACTATGTAATAGCTTATTCTAGCATTGGCTTGTGGACTAGATAATGAACTAAGTATGAAGAAGAAAAGTGACAAAGGTGTGTGTGGAGTGTGTGTGTGTGCCTACACCTATACATGCTATTGTGCTCTCTACAGAGACCAAAATAGATAGACACCAAGAAGGTTGAGACTGCAGTTTCTCTTAAGGCGGGATAGTGGAGCCCAAATTGTGAAGAGGCTGTAGGTGAAGGATAAAGAGAAATGTGGTTTTTGTTGTTGTTGTTCTTAAATTCCACAGAGGCATAATAAGACTAAAGAACCACTAGAATGATCCAGTAGTAAAACACTAGAGGATGTTTCCAGTCAGGAGAGTTAAGGACAGAACACAGAGATAAGATGTGGAAACAGGACAGGAAGAAGCCAAGCTCTGATTGGGCAAGGGACATGATGCATGATAAATGAAATATTTGAGTATCCTGGTCATAAAACAAATAGGTGATAAATAATAGATAAAAAAATTATCAACAGACAGAAGACACACAGATAGTGGATAGATAGATGATAGACAGTGGGCAGATAGCAAGACAGATAGATGATAGGCAGACACGATAGATATGATGACTAGCTAGACAGATAATGGTTAGATAGATAATTGGTATGTACATAAATGATAGTGTATAGATTTTGTATTTTTAAAGAATTTTTCAATTTTTACATTATTTATCTACTGTGTGCCTATGTATGAATGTGCACGCATGTATATCACAATGCACACGTACAGTTCAGAGGATAACTTGAGGGGTCTGTTTTCTCCTTCCACCATGTTTACCCCAGAGATTAAACTCAGGTCATCAAGCTTGGTGGCAAGCACTCTCCCTTGATGAGCTATCTCTTTGGCTCCTACCAAATGATGCCAAATCATTCAATCAGATGTACTTCTAATATCTATCACTGGGCTAAGGACAGAGAAAGCACACTGTAGTGATATTTTGCTTGTGTTTCAGCAAACACAGCTTGCCTGAAAATCAGAGTGCAGAGCTAAGCCACTAGAGACCAGGCAGTGGTGGCACACACCTTTAATCCCTGAACTCGGGAGACAAAGGCAGCTAGATCTCTGTTAATTCAAGGCCACCCTGGGCTACACAAAATTGATCTAGTCTATAAGAGAAACAAAGCTCACACAAAGGTGATCTCAGCACTTGGGATCACACACCTTTAATCCCAGCACTAGGGAGGTGGAGACGGGAGTGATATGGCTGGGCAGAGAGAGGAATATAAGGCAGGAGACAGGAGCTCATTGCAGCCTGGATACGCAATCTGAGGATGTACTCTGAAGAGTCAGTCTGAGGACAGGATCGCCCCTTTGGTCTGAGCATTGACAGAGGTAAAAGCTCTCTCTAGTGACTGGATGCTCTGCTTCTCTGATCTCTCAGCTTTCACTCCCTAATATCTGACTTTGGTTTTTTATTAATACCAATTAGAATTTGTGCCACAATACACTTCATATATCTCTCCTCCGCCTCCCTTTTCACCTCCCTCCTTCCTCCTGCCCCTTCTCTTGGCAGGGTCTTTTGTAGCCCAAGCTGGCCTCAAACTTAATACATAGCCCAGGATGTCCTTGAACTTCTGATCCCCCTGCCTCCACCTCCTGAATTCTGTGATTATAGGCATGTGCCACCACTTCTGGTTTTAGAAGGTGCTGGGGATCAAACCCAGGGTTTAGTGAATTCTAGGCACATATTTTACTAACTCAGCTACATCCCTATATCACAAGTTTATTTCTGAAATAAATGAACTGATGTTGAGGGGAGCTCAAGTCAAAAGACCTGTGTGTCAATGAAAATAAGTTCACTCTTTGCTCTGTAGACACCTCCCAGTGAATGGCTCCACCATGCTTTGTTTGTTGTTTTGTTTTATTTTTAGTGTGGAGGGTCACAGAGGCCAGAATAGGGTATTAGATATTCCAGAGCTGGAATTATAGGTGGTTGTGAACTACCCAACTTGGATGCTAGGAACCAAACTCCAGTTCTCTGGAAGAACAGCAAGAGATCTTAATTACTAGCTATCTCTTCAATTCACGTCCCCTTCACCATGTTTTTAACCATGACACTGGACTTAACACAAATTAACGTACCTAAACCATCCACCACACCCTGAGCCTCAGAGTGCACCACAGGAAGGTACCTACAGGAACAGAACTACTGAAAGACCACCGGAGTGGGGAGACTCTCACTCAAGTCTCGGGATAACATGACCCCCCCCCCAAGAACTCAGGAGAGACCGTCCTTGCTGCAATCACACGAGGTTTATTGACAGGAACCAGCGCTGGGGCAAAGACTCAAATCCCATGCAGGGGTAGTGGAGTTCGACCCCCAGTAGCTGGGAGAAGGGGTATTTAAGGGAAGAAATGAAACCATAACCCAAAATTGGGTAGGGAGGGCGTCATTGAAAAATTCTGAAAATACCAGTGATAATCACAAGGGGGTAACTCCCCGTTTCTCAAGATTATAATCTAACTTTATGGTCAGCTAGTTCCTGGAACAGAGTCACTGAACTGGCTAACCTAGATTTTTGGTTCTTCTCTCCCTGCTAGATTTTTGGCTCTATTTTTTTCTGCTAGAGGGGTCTGAATTTATCCGGGTCTTTCACTACAACCACAAGGAATCCAGACTCTGGGACTCAGATTTACATGAAGGGGTTTGACTGGGTAATATTTTCAGAAGCCAGGTCTGTAAGGAAGAAAGGGTAGTAAGAGCCATGGAGGAAGGATGGATTGTAATGCAGTCCCCAAGAGACCACAGCGGATTCCAAGAGAAGTTCAGATGCTGACATCACTTTTCCTGGTCGGCTGCCCCTCAGTCTTCACTACTGCTTCCATCCTGCAGCATCAGCTTCTCCTCCTGGATACTGACTGTCCCACCTGGATGTCTTCCTGTCTCTTCCTGCACACCCACCTGATCCCTGTGACAGGTGACTTCAAAGGAACAGGGATGATAAGAGAAGGGCAGGAGAGAAGTGCATGCTGGGAGAAGCTCTGCTCTTTGTCCCCACAAAGCCTACAAGAGCAGCAGGTCTCTCAGGAGTCTGAATCCATTAGAAAAGCCAAGAGCACACGTGGTCCACGCTGTGGCCCCAGAGCACACGTGACCCGCCCTGTATATGACTGCTGGCAGCAGCAAGAATAGACGGTAATCAGCACAACAGTTAGGTTGGCCAAACTTGCTCTTTTAAAAGCAAAAAAACTCTTGGTCTCTCAGCTGCTTCCTCCTTCAGACGAAAACCACACTGAGACTGCTCACACAGCAACGGTCTGCAGTCCATCAGCCACAAGGTAGCCAGGTTTCAGGAGAGCAGGCTGTTCTCGCCCATGATAAAGGGGGTCATTGCTGGTAGAGACTTGGGACTGCCTTCAGGGTCTCTCTCATCCAATAACTGCTGAGATATAAGCAAGTTGGGTTATTTCAAAAGGATTAACTTAGAATTAATAAATATCCACGTGTGGAAACATGCCCTCATATAACACACACACACACACACACACACACACACACACACAGAGGGAGAGAGAGAGCGTGCTTTAAAAAGCTTTTGTTGTTACTGTGGGAAGGCACTGTGCCATGGTGCACATGGGAGTCCAGAATGAACTTGGTGGAGTCTTTTCTCTCCTTCAACCCTGATGTAGGTTCTGGAATTGAGGCGGCCAGGCTTGTAACAAGTTCCTTTGCCTGCTGACTCATCTCTGTCCTATATAATTATTTTCGCTTTTTTTGGGGGGGGGGTGTGAATTAGGATCTTAGACATTCGTATGACTTTGCAGAAGTGTAGTTCTTTGGAATGATCAGACAAGCAGTTTTCAACCCATGGGTCATGATCCCTTCGGCAAAACCTTTATCTCCAAAAGTATTTACATTATGATTCCTAACAGGAGCAAAATTACAGTTATGAAGCAGCAACAAAAATAATTTTATGATTGAGGGTCACTACAACATGAAGAACTGGATTAAAGGGTCACAGCATTAGGAAGGTTGAGAACCACCTACTGAATTAGACAATAAGTTGCAGACCTGGGGCATATTAAAATAATTCAAATGTAGCCTGATACAGTGAGGTTCCAAAGGAGAAGAACAGACCACGCCAGGAAACTGCTGGCATTCTGCCAAAGAATAGCCATCCGTCCCGGGGACGTCCTTACTCCAGGACTTTGCTATTTGTAAATTTAATAAACAGTGCACATCTGCTTATAATATTAGAGAGGTCTATATGAAACATCTCATACATAAAGCCAGTTTTGAAAAGTGATGCTTTCTGTGCGCGGTATGTGCCAGGAGGAACGTTATACTGGGTTTCCACTTGTGTTCACAGTGTGGCAAGGCTGGAAGTCATCTTGTCTTCCAGAGTTGGGGTTCAGGGGTGCCCCAGGCCATCCTGTGTCCCTTTCTCCCACTATCTTCCCTTTTATACTTCCTTCCTCTCTGTCTACCCTTTTCCTTCCTTCCTTTTACTCCCTTACACTTCTTCTTGCCCGTCTTCCTCCACTCTTCCCTTCTTTATGAACCCATTTGCACTGCTCAGTGTGTGACACTGATCTGGGCATGATCCTTCTCTCATCGTATGTGTGTGTGTGTTTGTGTGTGTATGTGTGTGCGCACACACACGTGTGCATGTGTGTGCATGTGTGTGTGTGTAGGCTAAAGGTCCACAGCATGCATCTTGATTCCCCCCCCACACACCTTATTTTTCAAGACAGTGCCTCACTCACCATGTTCTCAGCTTGCTGATTGGCTAGACTGGCCCCAAAGATCCTCCTGTTTCATCCTTTCTAAAGTTGAGGGTAGAGACATGCACTACCTGTCAACTTTTATGTGAGGATCTGAACTCAGGTCCTCATGTTTGTGTGGCAGGCACTTTACTGACTGAGCCAACACTTAGGCCCCCTCTTCTAATCTTTTATGTCCATGGACAACTTCCTTCCATCTAGGAAACTATTCTGAGGTGTTCCACAGATGTCACTTTTACTTTTATTTACTATTATTTATTTGTTGGTTTTCTTTTCTTTTCTTGAGACAGGATCTCCTGTATTCCAGGCCAGCTTCTAACTCTATTTTAATTTTATGTATATGAGTGCTTTGCCTGCCTATGTGTATATGTACCACATTCGTGCCTGGTACCCCTGGTGGACAGAAGAAGGAGCTGATTGTGAAGCACAATGTGGGTGATGGGAGCTGAATCCTGGTCCAGTTCAAGAGTGACAAGTGTCCTTAAGCACTGAGCCAACTCTCCAGCCCCCAGCCTCTAAACTTCTCTGTTGCCAGAAGAGGACTTTGAACTCCCGATCCTCCTGCCTCCACCTCCCAAGGGCTGTGCCACCACAGGTAACTACCATTTTCATTTTAATAAACTTCCAACCCCCCCACCTTAACACTATGCTTTCAGGTCCCAGTCTGCTGTTGAGCATTTAGCCTTTCACTCCGCACTCTGAGGCTGTGGTTTCCATGCCTTATCACCCTGCTTCCCACACCCTTCATCCCACAATGGATGTGTGACAGTCAATCTTGGTTCACTCACTCTCAAGTAAAAACAGACACAAAACAAAACCAAAAAGCAAAGCAACCACATGCTTTTCCTTATTGAACTTAGAGAGCAGAGCGTATCCAAGAAATATAAGTGATTTAACAATGGCTTTAGTAACCTTTCACCTCTAGATAAATTACTGGTACAATTTAAAACAATACAGAAGCAGAACATTCCAACGCTGTTTTTCTTCAGTCAAACTGGACAGCAGGTTTCTGAAATGTTTTGCCAGTATTAGTCAGTCCCAAAGGGGAAATGTCTCTTTTGGTTTTTGTTTGTTTTTTAAGCAAACTAAAGGATGAAAGATGGGAATGAAAGGAAATACTGGCAAGGGGATGGGGGATGGAGTCATTTTTCTGAAGGACAATTTGGTGATGTATATCCAAAGCCTTTGATCTTGTAATTCTACCTTGAGGAATTTATCATAAGGCAATAATAAGAAGATTCATCAAAGAACATTAACTGTGGCATTATCTGTAATCGTGACAAAGCTGGAATCAATCTCAATGTGCCACCAGACAAGATACATTGAGCTATAATAGGTCTTACTAATTAATTAATTCAACTTGTAGTTATTGAGGTCCTGCTGGGTACCAAACTCAGTGCTGAAGTCATGGAGAATGAAAGGACCCTGGAAGAGAGTGAACTATTAACTTGATGCTCTGGAGATATTCACAGCGAATTAATAAAAGAAGTGGGGACAAAAGAAGCCCACATAATCATTATGTATTTAATATTTTATTTTTATATTTCTAAGAATCAAAAGTTGTACAAAGAGCATTTGTGTGAAATACATAGATTTTAAAAGAGATTATGTAGGATGGTAACTATAGATTCTAATAGCACATTGTATACTCCATAATTATTGAGAGTGGATTTTAAGTGTTCTCACCTCAATAATGGTATTTTCAGTGATGGGGTGCTGATTAGCATAATTTAACTATTCCACATCGTATCCCTGCTGTGGAACAATCTTTGTACACTGTAAGTATGTATTGCTCTCATTGTTAATAGAAAACTGATTGGTCGATAGCTTGGCAGGAAAAGATTGGGTGATACAGCCTGACCCAGAGAATGCTGGGAAGAGGAAGGGCAGAGTCTGGAGGAGCAAACAGACACTGAGAGAAGCAAGATGAACAAGTAGTACTGAAAAAATGTACCAAGCCATGTGGCAAAGCATAGATAAGAAATATGGGTTAATTTAAACGTAAGAGTTAGCTGGTAATAAGCCTGAGCTATATTGGCCAAGCATTTATAATTAATATACATCTCAGTGTGTTTATTTGGGAGATGCTAGCAGGACAGAAACTCCCCCCGTACATATCCCTTTATCTTAACCTGATGGTGTACCCCATAAGCATAGATAATCATAATTTGTATTGTTTTTCTCTTGAGACAGCACCTGATATTGTCTCTGCAGCCTTCCTACTCACTATGTAGCCAAATATGAACTACTTCTTCCTCTAACAACTTCTTCTTTCTTCTTCTTCTTCTTCTTCTTCTTCTTCTTCTTCTTCTTCTTCTTCTTCTTCTTCTTCTTCTTCTTCTT